>RJWK010002705.1:0-68512 GCA_004363435.1 Platanista minor
AAAAAAAAAAAAAAAAAAGGTAAATAATGCCATCTGTAGTGTTAGATTCAGTACAACACAGCACCTTCTCCCCTGATAGAAATGTTTAAAAGATTTCTGCCTGCTTTGGGGATGGGATGAAGACCAGAATCCTTCCTGTGGCCTACCGTGCCCTGCAGGGTTTGGCCCTGCTCACCCCTCCAGCCTCATTTAGCCCCAGCTCCCTACACCCCCATTACTCTGTTTCCCAGCTGCATCCATGCCGTCAACACCTACTTCACAAAGCTCCGCCTCTGCCTCGAATATTCTTCCTCCTTTTCGCTCTTTAGATCCCACCTGTGGTCGACAGAATAATGGCTCCAAAGATGTCCACATCTGAACGCCTACACAGGTGGCTATGTGAGGTCACGTAGCAAACAGGGAATTAAGGTTGCAGATGCAATTAAAATTGTAGATCAGCAGACCTTAAAATTGGGAGAGTATCCTGGATGGTCCAGGTGGGCCCACAGGAATCACAGGTTTCCTTAAATGGGGAAAAGGGAGGCCCAAGAGTCACGACCGCAGAGATGGCAGAGTGAAAAAGGCTCAGCCTGATGTTGCCATCTTTGAAGACGGAGGAAGGGGGGCCCTGAGCCAAGGAATACCGGAGGCCTCTGGAAGCAGGAAAAGACAGTGAAACAAATTCTCCTAGCCCTAGAGCCTCCAGAAAGGAACAGGGCCCTGCCGACAGCTTGATTTTAGCCCAGTGAGACCCATTTTAGACTTCTGAGCTCCGGAACTGTAAGAAAATAAGCCACTAAGTTTCGGGTTAATTTGTTACAGCAGCCGAAGGGAACTCGTACATCCTCTAAAAGCTTCTTCCCTGAGGAGTTTTTCTCCAGCCCCACCAAGGGCTCTCAGAGCACCCAGCACCTCTCCTCCACTGCCCTGTCACCATCTGTCATCGTGCATTTTTTTGTGTGATTACTTAATTAATGCCCATCTCCCCCCGTCCGCCCGTCACCCCAGTAAGGGCAGGCGTCGTTTGTGGTTCACCGTTATTCCTGAAGCTCAGGACCCACCACTGCCCTGGGGCCCAAGAGGAGCTCAGTGTCTGTGGAATGAATGAATGAATGAATGAATGAATGTGTGAAGGAGTCAGTGAATACGTGACCACGTTGATTAATTCATCCACAGGAGAAAGAAGGACAAGCGTGATCAACTTTAATTAAACACATATCCCACATCCAGTGCCAGCCAGGGAGCAGCAGTTTCGTTTGTTGAGCGCACATCTGAACAAGGAGTGAAGCCGAGGTCCCCAGCCCAGTCTGCTTAGACACAGGCTGGCAGCTCTGCCTCTTCTCCCATGAGAAAGGCCTCTCCCCGCCACACACAAATCCAGCCCACAATCAGCTGCGCTCCTCCCCCACCCCTACCCCCGTCCCAGCGGGGGAGTCAGGCTGAATAACTTCTTTAAGGGATGCTGTTGAGTTTCTTCTGCTGGAGTGAAGGATTTGTAGCAAAACCCAGCATGTAACTTGAGTGTTCTGTGAAGCCAGATACCGGTGCCAAGCTAAATTTGCGTGTGCAGCTTCTGTTTAAGGCAATTATATAGAGTGTGATACCCAGTAGAGAAATTAAGTCCAAGTACATTTTGCCCATAGAGATTATCCTCTCAGTTGGGTTTATTTTAAACAAGTTTCGCTCCTTATACATTAAGGTGCATGCGATACATCATTTATGTAATAAACTACACTATATTACGTGGGGGAAAAAAAAAAAAAAAACAAGAGCCGAGGCCAGGGGGAGAGACTTCAGATGGAGCCGGACTTCAGGCGCAGGAAAGGAGTGGAGAGAGAGGGAGGGAGGGAGGAAGTGTAGCGGGAGGCGAGGCTGTGCAGCAGGAGGCTGGGAATGGTACAAACAGCAGCCTCTCCGCAGCGAAGCTCGGGACGCTGCTGCAGAGGGTTGCTTATGTAATAACTGCAGCACTGTCGCTCCAGAAAGAGTTACAGGGTTTGCGTTTCTAGAGCAGCCCCTTGGCCTGTCTTAATTACGAGCAGTCCACGGTGAGGCTGGAGGGGAGAACACAAGAGATGCGAGGCTCTATTAGAGATGAGAAAATGGGGGGCGGTGTGATCAGGGGTCTCGCGGAGCCACAATACTCAGGCGATCGGGATGGGTTGTCATGGTGAATAACAGTCATCTAGGAACGCATGCATATAGGACACCCAGTAAAATTTGAATCTCAGCTGAACAGTGAATGACTTTTAGTGTAAGTGTATCCCACGGGATATTTGGGACGTACTCTGCCAACACATTATTCACCGTTGATCTGGAATTCAAGCGTCGTCGGGTGTCTTGTATTTTTACTTGCTAAATCTGAGAACTCCTGCCATAGCAGAAGTAACAATGACCCTTTTTATTAGATCGCTTCTTTTGAGCTCTCACTTTGTTAAGGGCTTCACAGACGTTATCTCATTTGAACTTCACAAGCAAACTGGGAGGGAGGCACTGTGTTTATTCCCATTTCACGGAGGAGTAAACTGAGGTTTATAAAGCTTCACCCACATGCCCAGTCTCTCTCCAGCTGTAAAGGGAGGATCCAGGTTTCACACCAAGGCCCACCCGGCTCTGAAAATGCGTGCTCATGATCAGTAACTTCTCCAACCTCTTCTAGAGGCTGATTTGAAAAACAACTCTGTGAGGAAACATTTCAAGGGAGGCTGCCCGTTCTCCTTAGTGCAGAAACGCATTCGAGCTCAAAAATGCAGGCTGTTTAGGAAAGAAAAATGATAGTGCTCAGAAAGTCATTTTAAAACTTCCTGGCACACACACCTGGCTTACCGCAGTGTGTGCGCCCCGGGGTCTTGAAACACGTGTCGGGAGCAGAACAATCGAGACCACACTCTTTCCCACTGAAGAACCTCCTTCCAGAACCCTCCTCAGTGGAGAGCAAGGAGAAACCACCTCAGTTTACATGTTTGTCGGTTTGTAACCTTGAGGGCCCAATAAGGCCAAGTAAGTGCTCAGTAACAATCAGATGTGGATAAGCTGCCTGTAATTTATGATTTAGTGCAGCATAGTGTCAAAATAGGCAATGGAACCCAAAGGCAATCAAACTCTGTTGTCACAAGGAACAGTGATCTAACATTTGCTGCGAGCCCACTCTGTGCCAGGAAGCTCACATGTATGTTTCATTTCCTCCTCCTGTTATCAGCTTGGGGCCTCTTTCATTTATCTGTCGCTAAGAAACAAAGTACCCCACAATTTGCTGGCTTGAAACAGTGACTGTTTTATTAGATCTCGTGACTTTCTGGGTCAGGACTTTGGATAGGGCTTAGCTGGTTGGATCTCCTGTTCCACATGGCGGTGGATGTGGGGTCGCGTAGTGGTGTTCCGTCCGGGAGAGGCTGGCCTAGAGGGTCTAAGATGGCTTTTCCCCCAGGTCCGGTGCCTTTGTTGGGCTGGCAGGAAGGGTGCGCTCAGCTGGGCTCCAGCACGGCGGCCTCAGCCTGGTTGCGTTCCCGTAAGGCAGGTGTTCAGCAACATAGCAGAAGCCACGTGGCTTTTCTGACCCGCCCCCGGATGTCACAGGGCATCACTTCCACTGTACACCGTTGGGGGAAAGCAGTCCCGAAACCATCGGGTTCAAAGGGAAGGCCACGGGCTGTGCCTCCTGATGAAAGGAATGTGGAGGAATCTGGGGCAGATTTTTAGAGCTGTCACGGGGCCTTTGCTCTTTCTTCTACCCTTTGTCAAGAAAGTTATTCCCCCGTAGCCCTGCGTGGCTGAGTCCTCCTCGCCCTCTAGGCGCCTGTCGCCTGTGGCCTGTCCCCTGCCACCTCCTCAAAGAGCTTGTCCATGCTACAGCACTGCCCGTCCTCACCACGCCACAGTCTCCTGTATGATTGTTGGCTCGTCACCAGCCATACTCTGCCGTTACCTTTACTGTCCTTCTACCTGCAGCAGGTAATTCCTCGAGATGGGGGCCCGGGTTTTGTTCGACTTGCTCACTGCTGTTTCCCGGTGCAACACACAGCGCTGCGTCGAGCACATAGATGACTCTCCGTGTAGAACTGTCTGGTGAATAAAAGTGCCCGCCAATACCAGGTGGCGGCCCAGTATTATGGATGCCACCTCCCCCAGGGAGAATTCCTGGGGTAGCAGAGAATCCGCTCATACCTGCCAAGCAGACTTGCATCATTCTCATTTTCCGCTGCCCCCAGGAGTGCAGGAGCAGAGCTGAAGAGTACATGGGGACAGAAAAAGCTGCGGTCAGAGGCAGACCCTGTTAGCGGTGGCCCACCGGCCAGGCTCCGCTGCTTCCCATTATAGCCGTGGTGGGCAGAGGACTGCGTGTGACAGTGAGCATGCGTCAGCAGCCCGATCCCTCTGGATGCCCTGTGCTCGGACGACCCTCTTCCGTCTGCAATATCCTTCTGAAGCCCAAATGTTCCGTCTGCCCCAACTTCTGTTTATACTGGTGCAGAGCGAGGGCGGCTTGGATTTTTGGAGTTTCACGGGAAGGTATTAAACGTGTTTGGAAAAGACTTGGAAGTCCAGCTGCGTGTGTTTTAGTTTTATATTTAGCCTTAAATTAGAGACTCCACACACCTCAAGTCATAAAGAGGCACAGCGGGGACTTAGTTTTCCTTTAGTTTGCTGGGGGCGCTCACCTAGGTGAGATTTGATTATTTGCAAAAAAAAATTTTTTTTTTTTTTTGGTTGTTTAAGTCCACAGCTTATTTCTGGCCTTCATGCTTTTAGAGGTCTCCTCTTACGTTTCAGAAGGAAGTTATTGCTGTTGTTTTCACTTGAATTTAACAAAAGAAAAGTGAGGGTGGGTTGTGGGGAGGAGGAGGGAGCAGCATAAACTCGGACCTTTTGGTGCCAGACCCTGTGCCGGGCACATGGGCACAGTTAACCCTCAACATACCCTCTGAGGAAGGAAACTGAGCCTTGGCCAGGCTAAGAAGCTTCCTGCTTTCCTCTGAGGTTCACTCTTTGCTCTGAGCACCACCTTGTTCTCTGCCTGTGGACCTGAGGCTTCTTGATGCTACTCCCTCCCTCCCCCAGCTAAGGTCCTCCAAGAGCCTGTCTCAGAACCAAGTTCACGGCTGCTTGCTGACCCGTGGGAGGAGAAGGAACACACTATTCCCCGGTATCATTTACTACCCAAGCTAAGGCCAGAGTCACAGGAACAAGGTCACCTGTGGCCACAGACGATGGCCTGCTGTATGAGTTCCCCGGCGGTGCTGTAACAAAGTGCCACAAAGTTACGTGCCTTAGAACAACAGAAATGCATCGCCTCACAGCTCTGAGGCCTAGAGGTTCCAAATCAAGGTGTGGGCAGGGCCCTGCTCTCTCTGAAAATTCTGGGGGAGAGTTCTTCCCTGCTCCTTTCTAGCTTCTGGTGTTTCCTGGCAACCCTTGACCTTTACTGGCGCATGGGCGATTCACTCCAAATATTTGTGGGGCGCTGTGTTAGTTTTCTGTTGCTGCCGTAACAAATTATCACAAACTTAGGATCTCAGACAACCCAGATTTATGATCTTACAGTTCTGTATAAGGCAGAAGTCTAACACGAGCCTCCCTGGGCTAAGATCAAGGTGTGGTCAAGGCTGTATTCTTTCTGGAGGCTCTGGGGGAGCATCTGTTCCCTTACCCTTCTCACCTCCTGGAGAGAGGCCTCCCACTTGGCTCTGGGCCCGCTTTTGTCCATCTTCAAAGCCAGAGCCAGTAACATCAGGCGGAGACCTCCTCACACTGACGTCCTTCTGGCTGTCTGTTCAGAGTCCCTCTTCTGCTTTTCAGGACCTTTGTGATTACATCGGGTCCGCTGGATAATCCAGAATAATCTTCCTATTTCAATGTCAGCTGATTAGAAACGGTAACTGCATCTGTAACCTTAATTTCCCTTCGCCACGTGACCTACTCTATCTACAGGCCGTAGGGATTAGGATGGAGACGTCTTTGGGGGCCACTCTTCTGCCTTCCACAGGTGCCTCGTCACCTGCCAGGCTCTGTGCTCACCAAAGAGGACACAACAGTAAGTGATACAGACAAGGCCACGTGCTCCCAAAACTTACCTACTAGTGAGAGGTGAGGGTCAATGGAGAAATCAGCAAGCACATTCCGGGAAGTGTCAGTGGTGTGCGTGAAATTAACGAGGCGATGTGATGGCGAATAGTAATGGGGGAGACTTGACTTACTTACATCAATGGAATAATCAGGGAAAGTGTCCCGGGGAAGCCGAAAGCCTGAAAAAGGGCCATGATGTCAACTGGGGAAAGGTGTTCCACATGGAAGGAACAGCGAACAGAGCGGCCCTGAGGCCTTTAGAATAACCCCTGGCTGCTTTCCATAGGCTGTATTGGAGAAGGTGAGCCAGGATGGTGGTTAGTAGCTGCTGCAGTGACTCAGGGGAGAGATGACACACAGGCTTTATAGGGCGGGCTGAATCATAGCACCCAAGGGTGTCCTTGTGCTAATCCCCAGGTTGCAGGAATGTTACCTGACATGGCAAAAGGGGATTTGTAAATGTGAGTCAGTTAAGGATCTTGAGATGAGGAGTGATGGGCAGGGGTGGGGGGTTGTGCACCTGTAATCACAGGGGTGGGTCCTTGTAATAGAAGCAGAGGAAGATTTGACTACAGAATTAGGAAACGTGATGATGGAACCGAAAGGTTGCAGTGACTGAGGGAAAGAGTCATGAGCCCAGGACTCCAGAGGTGGCCTCTATAAACTGGAAAAGGCGAGGGAATTGATTCTCCCCGAGAACCTCTAGAAGGACCCGGCCCTGCCCACACCTTGACTCGACTTGAGCCCAGCGAACCTGATTTCACCCTTCTGGCCTCCAGAACTCGAAGAGGGTAGCTCCGTGGTTTTCTCCAACCACCAAGCTAGTGTAATCTGTGACAGCAGCAGTAGGAAACTGATGCACCTTGCTAAGGGTATGCCCTTGGAGGGAGAGGAGGGACCCAATTCAAGTGATCTTTAGGATTCAGTATTGACAGGGCTTGGTCCCAGTGGGGGTGGATCTGAGGTCCCTAACTTGGGTGACTGAGTGGAGGACGGTGTTGTTACCTGAGTTAAGGAGGCGGAAGCACAGGGAGGAAGGAGAGTTGAGTTTGGGGCGTGTTGAGGTTGAGCCGAGGGCTGATGCCCAGCGGTTCCCCGGAGATGGGCTTCTGGAGCTCGGTGAATTTGGGCTGAAGATCCAGCCTCAAGCCTGGGGCCTGAGACACTTTAAGCACTGAATGAATGAATGAATGAATGAGTGAGTGAGCGAATGACTGAGCGAATGAATGAATAGACGATTGACATCCTCGTGGGAATCCTCTGAAATGCTGACACCATCCCATTAGGTAAGATTGCTCCAATGCCTAGTATTTCTGTTAACCTTTCTGTCTACAAATACCTCCCGTGAAACCCTGCCATACTTGAAGGGAACTTCATTTTGGCCTTATTCTTTCTCAGTGCCCCTGTAGTTTTTTATCCTTTGGAGGACACCCTTTACAGCCCCACCTCTCCACCAGTGGGATGCTGCCTCTAAATGCCGGCAGTTTCTGGGCCAGGCAACGGTAAGAGAAGTCACCGTGATCACCACCACGTCCCAACCTTAACAAAGAGGCTAAGCATTTAGAAATTATGTGTCTCCTGAAGCCTCACTGCAGAGCTAATCAAAAGAGACATGACCCTGGGTGGCACTAGTATCAGGTGAGAAAACAGACACGGTCCCATAACTTGCCCAGTATCCACAGATGCCCGGGGACTGAGCCCGGGTGGAATTGAGAGGCCTTGCCAGGCTACAGAAGCTATTTAATATGTATCGTTTGACTACCAGCAATAGAGACGGTAAATCACGATAGAAACGGCCCTATATTCATCCCGCAAAGTATTCCAGGCTCTTTACCGAGCACTCTGCACGCAGGTTATTCCTCCTGACAGCCTTAGGAGCGGTAACTTTCCCTGCATTTCCTCTCTGTGGCTGCATAGCTAATTCCTGCAGACGCGGGAGCGTACACCCTGTCTAGACCATCTCAGCAGGTCCGAAGCCCAGGCCCAGCCTAGCTGTGTCTTCTGCTCAGGGTCTCGGGAGGCTGAAATCAGTGTTTTCCAGGGCTGGGGTCTTTTCAGAGGCTGTCCTTGTTGACAGGGGTCATTTCCTTGGGCTGAGGTCCCCATTTCTTTGCTGGCTGTTGTCTGAGCACTGCTCTCACCGCCAGGGGCTGTTCTCACGTCCTTGCCACGTGGCCCCGTCCATCGATGCTGTCACAGCGTGACTGTTTTCTCCTTCGAGGCCACGAGAGCATCTTCATCTGTCTCTTCAGGGAGGGCTCAGTTTCTTTTCAGGGCTCACCTGATTAGGTCAGGCGCAGCCAGGATCCTCTCCCTTTGGATGAACATCAAGCTTACTGCTTCAGGACCTTAATCCCATGTGCAAAATCCGCCCACCTCTGTTGGATAGCATAAGTCCAATCATGGGAGCTAGCTATCCCATCCTATTCCTAGGTCCTGTCCACACTGGAGAGAATTGCAAGGGTGTGTATTTTAGGGGGTGGGGATCTGAGGGATCATCTTGGAACCCTGCGTCTCACCGCCTGTGGACTTCCCATGTCACTGATGTTGAAACTGAAGACTCAGAGGCATAACACAATTTGCCCAAGGCCACTCAAGGACAGCTGGGATCCAGGACCAGACTCATCATGCTTCCACCGCCAGGCTGTACCCACCCCCAGCCCCGTCCCCCTCCTCCTCCCCACTCATCCCCGGGCCTTCACCCGAAGGCGCTGACCTTGCCGTTCGCTGCCTCTGGAAGGAGTGCAGATCACCGCACCCGCCCCAGGCTGTGTCCTCCAGCCTCGCGAGCTTCCACCTGCGTCCAGAGACCAGAAGGGAGCTGAACAAGTGCCAGTGCCTTTAAGTGGAGCCGCGTTGGTATAACGAGCAGCACGTGGACAGAGGGGACAGCTAAAAATGTTCCCGACCTTCTAAATAAGGGACAGCTTGGCCAGGTATCGAGTCAGCTCCGTGACATTAATGCAGTTATCCTGATTCAGGATCAGGTGTATTCCCCATTAACCGTATTCTAACTTGATTGCCAACAAGTCTCGGATTACTTAGAGGAATCGGCGGAGCTGGCCGAGGGACGTGGTGGATGTCAGCAGCCACCTTGCTCTTCCAGACTTAAGAGGTGGTCACTGTAGCTGCTAACAAGGCCTGCTCACCACGTGGACTCTCTGGAGCTGTTCGATGAAAGCAGGGGTATGATGTGAATGCCCGTGCGCTCGAGCGTTATAGACGTGTTGAGCTCTCTAGCCTCAAAGATTGTCCTGTTCTTTGCAGACGACTGGGGGCTTCTGGAATCCGGCTGGCTGGGGCTGCTGCTCTAGGGGGCTGTGGTGCTTCCACTCAGGCACCCAATATGCGGTGATCTCTAACTGGGTGCCAAGAACTGGGCCAGGGGCGGGAGAGTGAGTGACGAGGAAGAAGGAAACACGGGGCCCGGCTTCAGGGAGCTTTCGCTGTAGACACCAATCTATAGATCTTCATCCAAAGCAATGTGATATCGCAGCCCAGGTCCGCGCTGTGGAGGAGAGATCCACGTGAGACTGTACCTAACAGGGAAGCTTGGACCTCGTCTGGGAAGGTTGTTGGATAAAGTGAGGCCTGAGCTGACTGAGATTTGCCGTCAATCAGGTTAAGAGAGGAATTGAATCATTTGTCGATTAACATGCGACCTTGGGCAAGTCATTGAGCCTCTCTGAACCTCAGGGTCCTGTTCAGAAGAAAATGGAGCCGGGAGGATAACGGGTCTTGAGCACGATGAATGTTAAACAAGCTGCTCTGCCCGAAAAAGGCTGACCCAGCCCTCCGTCCTTGCTCTGGTCTTTAAATCTCTCTGAAGATTCCTCTCTTCCTTGCTCATGCCTAGATTTTTTTTTTCTTTTTTTTAAAGAGTCAATCCATGAGGCAAGTGTCTGTTTATGAGTCTGGCTTTTCACTGTGGAGCTTCAGCAAAGGTTTTCAGAGCATCTGCTGGGTGCCAGCGGGGAGTGTGGAGCTGGGGACTCAGAGATGAGCGGAATGTCCAAGACAAGAGGGACAGTCATATCGGAGAGCAGCACGTACCCAGAGGGGGGTGCCCATGCCAAAGGGGACAGACTCAGAGAGGGAGCTGGGAGGGCGCGGCCTTGACCCTGAGCCCCCAGGACTGCATTTGAGATTCAGGTGAAAGCGGAGGGTCGTGAGAAACAGGGTTGTGGAGGGCAGTCTCCAGGCCCTGGGGATTCCCCCCAGAGAACAAGGTAGGTTAAAGCCCCCGCCTTGCCAGCGTGGGGCAGAGAGACAGACATTTAATAAATACGAAAGAGTAGATGAGAAATGGTGAGTGTCTGAAGGGAGATAACCCAGAACGGGGAGAGGGTGGATTTGGAGCGGGCATTGTTTTACAAGGTGGTCAGGGAGAGAGCGGCGGCTGGGTGATGGCTGGAAGGAGGTGAGGAAGCCACCACCCCTGCAGGTGGTGGGGGGGGCAAGGTTCCTGGCAGAGAGGACGGGGGCACGGGGGCCACCAAGGCCCCCGCAGGGAGCACGCCTGAGACACTGGAGGGACAGCCCGGCAGCTGGTGTGCCGGGAGTTGGGGGAATGGAGCAGGGAGTGGACAGGCCTGCACTGTGCAGGGCCTCCGGGCCTGGCAGGGGCTCTGACCTTCTACTTGGAGGGAAGTGGGAAGGCCCGGGAGGTTCCCCAGTAGAGGAGTCACGGGATCGGCTCGTGATGGAGACTGCTTCTGCCCTTCGCCATATCTCCCTCTCTGCGTAAGCACATAAGAAATACATCTTCGGGCTTCCCTGATGGCGCCGTGGTCGAGAGTCCGCCTGCCGGTGCAGGGGACGCGGGTTCGTGCCGCGGAGCGGCTGGGCCCGTGAGCCGTGGCCGCTGGGCCTGCGCGTCCGGAGCCTGTGCTTGTGCTCCGCAACGGGAGAGGCCACGACAGCGGAAGGCCCGCGTACCGCCAGAAAAAAAGACATACATCTTCATACGTTTTTTAGGTTTTTCTGTTGTTCAGGCTACATATCTCTGTATATGTGATGATATAGCTTTATATCTGATGATATGTGATTATATATGCATATACGTCTACACACACATACCCACTTTTCTTTGAACCATTGAAAAGTTACACACATCTTAACAGCTCACCCCGAAATTCCTCAGCAGGCATCTTCTAAGGCTAAGGACATTCTCCTGCATAGTCGTCTCACATCCACAATACCATTATCACACCCGAGAACATTAACGCTATTCCAATACTATCATCTCACATGCTGCCTCTGCTCAAATCTCCCCAGTTGTTCTTTATAGCTCTGGTTGCTGTTTGATCCAGCATCCAGCTGAGAATTGCATTGCGTTTGGTTTTCACGTCCCTTTAGTCTCCCTTAACCTGGCATTGCGTTTGGTTTTCATGTCCCTTTAGTCTCCCTTAACCTGGACCTGCCTCTTTGCTCCTGTTTTGTCCTCGTGACCTTGGCATTTCTGAAGCATTCAGGGGACCCTCTGGCTACAGTGCTGAGAATAAACCATCACGGCCGAGGCTGGCAGCAGGGATGCGGTCAGGAGTCTTCAGCAGTGCTCTCGGCCAGCACTGTCCAGTGGACCCTTCTGCAGGGGTAGGTGTCTTCTTTCTCTGCACTGTCCAATGCAGCATCTGCTCGCCGCTCCGGAGGACTTGGCATGGGGCTGGTGCGACTGAGCCTCTGAATTTAAATTGTACTTCATTGTAATCAATTTCAAGAGCCACGTGGGACTAGCGGCCACTCTACTGGGGCCGTGCAGCTCCAAGCTGAGAGTTGGTTGCGGTTAGTCGGGGATTGTGGGAATGAATGGAGGGTTGGGGGGGACTGGAAGTCAGACAGAAGGAACAGTATATGCAGAGGGCTAGAGTTTCCACACGGCAGGAAGTAAAGCTGCAGTTTTCCTTCCCTGGTGGCCAGCAGGCAGGTGTTCAGCTCAGGGTCCTCTTTTCCTCCAGGTCACATCCCCTCCCAGCATGGTCCATGGCAGACTGGGCACCTCTTTATCAGGCTGGCTGAAGGAAGGCATAAAGAAAGTGCCACCATCCAGCAGGAACTTGGTGGCTTTCCATCCGTGCCCTGTCAGCTATCCATCTCCACCCCATCCTCTTCTCCTGGCCCTGCCTTCAGGGGACTCTGCATCTGGCCTGCAGGGATAAGCCCCCCTCTGCATCCTCCTGTAGGATGGGCAGGAGGGTCCTGTAGGATTAGCAGTTGTGCCCTTCTGGGGAGTAAGGAGTGAGGCATTGATGTATCCATCCAACCCCATAGATCTGCTCCCACCCCTGTCTTGTCCCGCCTCAGTTCTGATCACTCTTTTTATCTTCCCTGGAGTTGTCTTTTTTTTTTTTTTTTTTTTTTTCCCCCTTCCTATTTTTCTCTGAGTTTTTCGGGAGTAAAATGCAAGTTTTCCGTCAAGTAACGCAAAGCTCCGTCATCAGTCACGAGCTCATCCGATACACGTACATCTTGACGACGAGGGATATTGCTTGTTACTTTGCTTCCCACCCGGGCACACCACTCTCTGCCAACTCGCCAAGGGTTAAATCTTGCACCGCCCAGGTCTGGGTCTCTCCCGAGCTGGCTTTTGCATCACGTGGATGCGTTAATCTGCCCAAGTTGACTTGGAGAACCAATCTGAAATCAGATGGGGGCTCCTGGAAGCAAAGTCATTGCGGCTTCATTTCTTACTTTTATTATCTCATTTCTTCTTCTTTTTCTAGCCAAATTGCCTACTCCACGGGAAAGCTGGGGGTCCCCTTTATCCTTCCCTTTCGTTCTCGTGCGGCCTCCCTCCCAGGTGTTTGTAATCACATATTTTTCCATGTGGTTTCTGGGTCCAGTGGCGTGAGCGCCAGAAACACCTCCTCCCCAAAGAGGAGAAAAGGGTGCTGCACGATCTGGAAGGATTTTTTTCCTCTCCTCCTTTTGTCAGCTGGCATGCGATATGCTTCCCAGGCAGTAATTTACAGACTTGTCAATTTCTGAGAGCCGCTGGGAAGCAGAGCGATCGCCTGCATTTCCTCACTTTGGCTCGAGTTGGGTCTTGGAGCTGGCAGAGAGCAAGGTCTCTTTCTGGGAAGGCTTGGTCCCATTAAAGGAAGGCCCTGGGTTTTGTCAACTTTGAAAGGTGGTCACGGGAGGGGTTGTTATGACACATCGGGCTGCAAACGCTGTGCCAGAGTCATGCTCTATACCAAAAGATACTTTCCTGGGGAGGATTCTGCTAGCAGTCAGGCACTGACTGACACGTTATTAATGTTTTCCTGTTTTCTGTTGTCCGTGTACGGAAAAATACTTTGGAGCCTTTAAATTTTCTCAAGATGTCTGTGTTTTCTTGGATCCTCCCTCAGTTTTCCACGATGTGAAAAATGTCAGTGTTGCTCCCTGGGCCTCAGGGAATCCGGAAGTTGCTGCAGATCTTTCTGAGGTTTGCAGTCACACAGATGTTTTCACCTGGAGCATCCCCGACTTGGTGAAAGCAGCCCAATTCCTGGCTGCTACTTCTGGAGCAACTCCTGAATTCCTGTGACTTCTGCTTTACAGCATTCCTTCAAAGGAGACGTTGCTGTCCTAACCCTAGAGATGGAGAAACTGAGGCACAGAAATTGTCACCCTCCCACGTGTGCACAGCCAGAAAGTGGGTTCCAATCCAGATTTGTCTGCTTCCAAGGCCCCCAATTATACTTGTATTCCTCTCCGTTTCCTACTTTTCTTCAACATAGATTTATCCAGTTCTCTTTCACAAGTCCTTATTTTGTGCCAACTGTTCTGACAAGCATTCATTTAAGGAATAACCATGGTTGCACCCAGGGGGAGGTTGTAATGCTCCGTGAGAAGCAGGAGAATGATGGCTTCACCAGACAAAGGCACCTTCAAGTGATCAAAGACAGAAAGGCAGAAAACTGATGACTAAAGTGTCACCTGAAAGGAGCTTCCTCTTTCACCTACTGTCATCCTGAGCCTCGGTCCCCCCCAAATTTGTTGTAAAAGAGGCCATTGGACCCTGCTGTCCATTTGCGATTTGCTGTTGGATCGTTGCAGTATGGAGTGCTTTTCCTGGGTTTCTCCTGTGTTCTGGATATAGTCTCGGGCCTTGGAGAGAGAACAGGAACGAATCACATAAGGTACCTGATTTCATGGGCTTGTAGCTAAGGAGGAGCAGCAGGACTTTGAAGTCAGACAGACTTTCACCTCAAAATTCCAGTTTTCCCATTCTTCCAACTGTGTGATCGTTAGCAAGCTATTCGATTTTCCTTGAACTTCCTTTTCCCTTATTTGTAAAAGAGTAGCTAGCAGTGTTCTCCTTTCAAGTTGCCCTGGGGAGTCAAGAGTTAACCTGGGTGTCGGCTGCACAGTAGGTCCTCGGTAAACATGAACTTCTTTATTTATTTTCCTTCCAGTGAGCGGTGACTTTTCCTAGAGGAAAGCCACAGGAGCTGGGTAGGGAAGACCAGGACGAGGGCTGGCTCAGCTCCCAGGTTGCTGGTTGGGTTTTGGTACTCTCATCTACAGCAAGAGCTAGAAACACAACCCACCACGAGAGTTTTCTCTGCATCTTCCCCAGTTCCAAGCTGCCTTTTAAATCTTCTGCTTAAGCTAGCCATTATATCTAAAGGCCCGGAATGTTTGAGAAAGGAAGGCTGTAGCAGCAGGGGCTGAAGGTTTCTGTACGACCACCTACCCCAGTGGGGAGTAATGGAATATTAGGGATTCTGTCTTCCCCCTGGGACTGAAACTGCTGTTCACCTCCCCTCCCCACTCCCACTTGGGAGAAGCAGAGGTGCTGTCTCAGTCAGGAGGTTATTGCCCCCTGAATCCTCTTCCGGTCTCATGTTCACTTTCTTTCCCATGAGCAAGAAATTCCTGTTTCTGATCTTACCTTCTTCCCGAGACTCCAGGCCCCCCCTTGGCGCCCCTCCCCCCCCCCCCCCCCCACCACCATTCAGTCTTAGATGATGACCTCACCTCCTACTTTTTCAAAGGAGATTCTGGTCACGTGACCCGAATTTCAGCAGAGTCCGCACTTGCTGTCTTTGTACCTTTTCTCATCCTCGTTATTTTATCTTTTCCAAAGTTGGCTCTTCCACTCCTGAGCTTGAATTTGGTTACCGTGGCTCTTCTTTAGGGCCGTGCTCATCAGTTAATTCCCTTTCCTCATGTTTGATGTTCCCATTTATCTGCTCCCGTGTCTCCACCCATACTCATCCCCAGTCGCGACTACCTGAAGGAGTCCTCGTTCGACCCACGTGTCTTCTGGCACAGTGGGCCTGTCACCTGCCCTTTGAGGTTTGGAGTGACCAAAGCAGCTACCCTCAGTACTCTGGAAGTGGATCCAGGGGGTTGTGTCTTCCTTCTAAAACGGCACTTTTTCTCAGAAACGTGGAGTTTGGATGCCCTTCGTGCCAAAGCTTATTAGAAAGAATAATGTAGACGCTGACATTAACCACAGGCTGGGCTGATAATTTGCCTCTAGGTTATCTGGCTAGTTAGCTACCCGTCCATCCGGTGCCTGGTCCACAAAACCTGGAGGTGGCCTAGGGGAAGGATCAGCCAAGTGTTTCTGTAAAGAGCCAGGTAGTAAGTATTTCAGGTTTGGCAGGCCATATGGTCTTGGTTGAAACTGTTTAACTCTGCCCTGGTAGTACAAAAAGAGCCACGCATAAATTAGTGGGTAAAACTGTACTCCAATGACACTTTATTTATGGACACTGAAACTTGAATTTCACGTGTCACGGACTTATGTTCTTCTTTTGATTTCTTTGTTTGTTTGTTTATTTGCTTTGGTAAAAACCATTCTGTAAAAGCCTCTGAGTCTTTTGTTATTGCGTGTTTTGATTTGGATATGTCCTCCCTCCCTCATTTGCCTAGCAAATCACAGTTGGGCAATAATAAACCGGCTGGTGAGCTGGATTTGGCCGGTGGGCCATCGTTTGCTAAAACCTAGCCTAGAGGGTTAATAGCAAAGATATCATAAATTATACGTAAAAATAAAAACCAGGTAAAATAAAGTAAAATGCGTATTTAGGCTGCAGTATTCAAAAAGGTTGTGTTTGGACTAAAGAGTTGGCTCTGAGTTTCCTGGTAGTCAAAGCAAAAAGGGAAGCAAAATCCATTACATACCTGACTGGCCATTAGGACAAAAAGATGTCAATTCCTCGTGGGAGGCAGAGGTACCATAGCCTTCAAGAATCTTCTGGATTAAACATGGTAAAGAAACTTGATTTCATTGTCCATCATTGAGCCCCCACTTGCTTTGCCCTCACCAAGGCTAGTCTCAGAATGTTTGCTCTACTATGTAAAACCAATAATCAGCCATTTTCTGGTCACTGGAATGGTGTAAATTATATCTGACGGCTGTTAATTAAATACCTAGTCATGCTCTGGAGCCAAAGCCAAATAGTGCTCCGTAAACATTATGATTTGTCAGTAATCAATGTGATTTGTATAATTTGTGAATGATCAGATACTTTATCCAAAAGCAGATTATTGACTTCCATGCCTATCTTGGTAGAAATTGCCACTTGGTCTGTGTCTACACAGACCCAAGAGGAGAAGAGATTTGACAACAGTCTGATTAATTGAATCAGTGGTTTGGGGGAGTGGGCTGTCTGTATTGATCCAATTAAATAGACAATTGTCAGAATTGGGGTCACGTCTATAAGACACCACCATTTCAAAGCCAAAGAGATTGTTTCAAATATATGATGCTCACCCAGTCAATGTGGGCTGCCTTCTCCACATGAAATCAACCAGAAAGTGATTGATTCTGGAGCGCTATAAACTGGGGTCTTTCCTATTTTCAGCGAACGGTTATGTGCTAAATACAGTGCTTTGAATTTTTTTGTTCCCCATAGACCCAAGGGTGGTATGATTCGTTACGCAAATCAGGGGGATGGAAATATCCAAATCAAAAGTGGGAATGACACAAGACGCAGAAGAGTCCCTTTTAGGGGGAAAGAAAAGCAAAGCAGAAAAGAAGACAAGCCGGTATCCTCCATATCTGCGAGCTCAGGAGACAGCCCCCTGTGTGTATTGGGTAAGCAAGGGAGACTGCTCTCTAAAGGTGAGATTGCATTGCAAGCACAGCGAGGGGCTGACTCTAGCTCTTGGTTGGCGGTCAAGTGGAAAGAGAAAAGAGAAGCGCGGAAGACTTGACTTTAACGTCTGCATCAGATTCAAAGCCCAGTCCCACTACTAACTAGCTGGTGGTTTTAAGCAACTTAGGCAACCTCTCTGATCCACAGTGTTCTCGTATATCTAACAAGGATAAATACACTTAATTCATAGGGTAATTCTGTCTACACCAAGCGTACAGTCAAGGCTCGTTAGCCTTCCACTTTGTCCACTGACAACCCACCGACGAGAGGAAACTAACTAGTCACTAACATTTGTCATCGGAGACGTGGCGCTAGGCCCTCCTTTCTCATCTTACCTGCACTGTGTATACACAGTTGGTATTCTCGAGCCAACTGATGAACACCTGCTGCCCCTTGCTAACTGCATCACCACGAGCAAGAAAATGTCTTTGTGTCTCAGTTCCTTCATCTATAAAATGGGGATGACAACAGTACCCACCCCCGGGTGGTTAAGGAGGATGAAATGCGTCAGTAATACAAGCACAGCATTAAAAGACAGGCCAGGCACGTAGAAAGTGATCTACTAATATTAGCTATTGTTATCATCCTTTTTATTAGCAAATCATTGTTCAAGTTTGCTGGGTAGAAAAGGGGAGATGGCCAAGGGACATTCCAGGCAAATGAGACAATAAAATCAAGACACTAAAGAGGGGAAAGTACTGTGAGGCATGTAAAGCTACATGCAGGTATAAGGAAGGGGTGTTGCATCTTCCCACGCATCCTGTGGATTCTTCTTTGTACCCGCCATTTTGGAATCTCGGAAAGCAGGTGGCCACTTTGAGGTCTGATGTGTCTCATTCTCCCGCAAAAGTATAAAAAGCTGGCTGCCTGCCGTGTATAGATTTTTCTCTTTTTGAGGGAAAGAACATGTTGATGGGCTTAGCTTGACAGGGAGCTAAGGGGATTCTTCGCGTCGAAGGGTGGGTAGCGAAATAGGTCACCCCAAGTTGTTCAACACCGATGGAAGACCAAGGGGATACAGAAGCTTCAGGAACTGTTCTCAGGGAAGGCAGAACGTGTTTTTTATCAGTCCCGTTCAAAGCTGTATCTCTAAGTGCTAGTCCAGCGCTTGGCACATAGAAAGCTCTTACTGTATATAGGCAGACCTCATTTTATCGTGCTTGGCTTTATTGCGCTTGGCAGACACTGAATTTTTTACAAATTGAAGGTTTGTGGCAACCATGCATTGTCAGGTGATGGTTAGCATTTTTTAGCAAGAGAGCATTTTTTTAATTAAGGTATGTACGTTGTCCTTTTAGATATAATGCTACTGCACACTTAATAGACGAGTATAGTGTAAACATAATTTTTTTATATGCACTAGGAAACCAAACAATCCGTGTGACTTGCGTGATTGTGATATTTGCTTGATTGCAGTGGTCTGGAATTGAACCTGCAGTATCTCAGAGTTATGACTGTATTTGCTGAATGAATGAATAAATGAATGAGTGAATGATACGTCTATAAAAATAATGAAAAGCCATCCCACAGATCTGTACACAGCAAAAGAGCTTTTAGGCACGTTGCTTTCCTTTCATCAACACTCTTGGAGTATTTAAGCACCACATGGCACCAGGGAGGTGGATGCAGGATGCGAAGCTGAGAGAGACTCGGTCCCTGCTCTGGACCTTACACTTCATTCAGGGATCTTCACCATTTTTGTGCCACGGACCTTTTGGGCACCTAGTGGAACTTACAAGCCCCTTTTCAGAATAATGTTTTTAAATGCGTAAAATAAATTGCACAGGATCGCAAAGGAAACCAATTGTATTGAAATACAGTCATCCAAATATTACAACATGAGATCTAGTAATAAACGTTCTAACTAACCCATTGAATAACATCGCTAGAGGTGAAAATAGCATAATTTCTATTGTGATGAACTCACAGATGCTTCTCATTTTATTTTGTTGCTTAAATGAAGGAAACGGAAGTTTGGGTTAGGGGTTGGTGAAAATAAAGAGGTAATATTTTGGCTCAGTACACCCTCTCTTCTCTAGAACTGTACCCACGGGCACTCAGGTCCAAGACCCTGCACTAGTTTGTGTTTGTTCGTTATAATAAAATGGTGGGAAGGAATCGGTAACAGATGCCAGTACAGAGGGGCACGAGGAGGTTTCCTGGAGCCGGGATCACCTGGGGACAAGGCTGGGCTCGGCATTACGGGGCTCCGCTGAGAGCAGACCCATCCGTGTGTGTGTGTGCGAAGCTCTCCCTGCGGGCACATAGTAAGTGCTTGATACATTTCAGCGACTGTTTGTTACTGGCCGGCTTTGACACGTGAATAGGAGCGGGAGAGGCCAAAGAAAAAGAGTGTTAGGGTGGCAGGTACTCTCCAGGCAGAGGGAGCTCTGAGTGGCAAAGGCCAGGGAGCACTGAGCACTCTGCTTCTGCTGGAGAACGAAGCAGGAGAGGAGAGAGAGGGGACCGGAGCTCTAGGTGGGCATCACCTCCCGGTGGGCTCGGGTGGCAAGCGCCTGGGACACGTGGGCAGCTGTGGAAAGTTGCTCCGATGCCCGTGAGGGGGCCTATGAGGGGGTGAGAGAACCTTCTGGCAATCTGCCCCGCAGCGCCCCGGTCGGTATCAAGCCTATTGGCCTCTCTGTAATTCCTTGGACATGCCCCAGTAGCTAGTAGATAAAGCTGTCTGCTTTAAATTTCGTCCCAGCGCCCTTTTACAGCCTCTCCTCCTAGGAGCTGAGTCCCATTGTATTCCGAAAGCATATGTTCTCGACGATTGTTCGTTCTCTTTCCAATAATATCTTTGCAGGACAAAGAGGGATGGGGAAGGGAACAGACTTTCAGGATGTCAGTCCCAGTTTTAATTACAAGTGTTGGTGGCCATGGCATTCATGTAATTGGGGGGCTGATTTATGCCAAATAATAAAGCACTGATGTGAGAGGCTGGAGCCCAAGAGGGAAGGGAAGCCGAGTGGAGGCAGCAGCTCCCCACCCCAAGCCCGGAACTGGGGCGGCACACGTCAGGGGCATTTTCTCAGAAGCATCCGGGGGGTTTGTTGGGAAAGACAACCAAAGGGCTCGCTCTGGAGACTGAGTCCCTGCTCTGTGCTTTCTAGCTTTGTAACCGTATGGCAAAATACTTTCCTTCTCTGCGTGTAAATTTCCTCGTCTGCAAAATAATCTGGTAATACTACTACCTACGGCGTAGGGGTTTTGGAGGATCCAAAAAGACAACGTAAATACAGAGCTTAGCCCTGGGCCCGGTGTACAGCAAGCACTCAGTGCTGTCGGCTTGTTGAAAAAGTAATAACAACGCATAGACTAACCACAATAATCATAGCCGCAACAGTCATGGTCAGCTGTGCATTCACTTTAAGGAGAGGGAATGTGACCCGGGGGCTTTTCATTAGATGTATGGCACGCTCTTGACCTAATGGAAAGCTTGAAAGCAGCTGGGTAGGAACACCACTGTCCATCTTCTTGAAGTCTCTCGAGCAGGGTGATGCAAGAATTACTGTTCTCTCTTTGCATTTATGCATGGCATTTCTCTGTTGGATTCGGAATGCTTTATAGAGCCCTGATCATCAGCTTCTCGCATCGTCTTGGTATAAACTCTGGGAGAAATGAGACACGTGCATGATTCCCTGGCATACTTTATGCAGGGGTGCCCTGGAGTTACAGAGGCCAAAAGAGTGGGGCGGGGGGGGGGGGACTGAGAGTGGAATGCTCATCCCAAAGTGCTCAGGTTGCTTTTAGCTCGTTGCTGGCCAGGAAACTAGGCACTTAGAACAGGGCCCCCTGCAAGGTCCAAAAACTCCCGTGACCATCTGGCACAGGCAGAAAGGTGTGTATTCAAAAGGAGAGCTATATGTGGATGAACCTCAAACATATGATGCCAAGTGTAAGAAGCCAGACACAAATTTGTGTGATTCCGTGTATATGAAATGCCCAGAACAGGCAGATCCGTAGACAGAAAGAAGATTAGGCGTCGCCAGGGGTTGGGGTTGGGGGGAGAGGAATAGGGAGTGACTGTTGATAGATACGGGTTTCTTGAGGGGGGTGGGGGCGGTGACAGGAACCAGGACAAGCACTAATTTACCCCATAATCCAACTAGGCAATTGTTTGTGACACTGCGTGCCCGAAAAGTAGCATCTGCCCCAAAGATCCTGTTTATAAAAGTAAAGTGTTACAAACAGAGTTTAGCGTTAACCAGAACTTTATGAATAAGTAATGAAGTCTGATTTTCCGTCATTATAGCCATTGTTTAAAAATGCACGTCTGGGGCTTCCCTGGTGGCGCAGTAGTTGAGAGTCCGCCTGCCGATGCAGGGGACACGGGTTCGTGCCCCGGTCCGGGAAGATCCCACGTGCCGCGGAGCCGCTGGGCCCGTGAGCCGTGACCGCTGAGCCTGCGCGTCCAGAGCCTGTGCCCCGCAACGGGAGAGGCCGCAGCAGTGAGAGGCCCGCGTACCGCAAAAAAAAAAAAAAAAAAAAGCGTGTCTGCCAGGACATTGTAATGATTTTGTATTACTTAGGAAACTTCTGTCATTCTCCCCTTTAAATTTTTTTTTCATAATTACTTTAGTGCTTCTTCATTAAGGCTTCTCTCCTCCAGTGCGTAAGTGGACCTTCTTAAAAGCCAGCTGACAGCTATAGTTGTCAAATTTTTCTGAGTTGCCCCCAAGACTACCCAGAATTTCTAATACTTTTCATGTCGCTTCTTCCCCAAAGCGCTCACCAGGCTGCCCTTCGATGTTCATGGGCAATCCCATTAGCTGTGATGGCTTAAGGTTCCTGCACAGACTCCGCCACAGAGGGGCTGACTGTGGGCCGAGCGTGTGCCCAGGCAGCAGGACACAGCAGCTCACAAAGAGGGGCCCACCTCTACCCGTCTGCTGTTAGGTTTGGCTTCCCCAAAGATTACATACCCCATCCCGGTACAACATTTCCATGGCTTGGAAGGACCCTGCACTTGGGTCCTTAAACCTTTCACTAGCAGCCTTGCACCAGCCTCTTTTGTGATCAGGACATTTGTCATCTAGTACCGTGACAGCTGGATGTAAGTGCAGATTCTAATCTTCCGAAGAATCTAGCAGGAAAGTATATGAACACTAGGGTTTCTTTAACATGTGAAGGGCCACTCCCAAGTTATACAGGTTTTGTCCTCCCCTTGCGGGGTGTTTAGGGCCTGGGGGATAGTCCCAGCTAGATGTCCCATCTCTGGAAGGCCCACGCGTGGGGTGTTGAGTGGAGGGAGGTGGGTGTCTCGCTGGGGGACAGTGTTTGGTTCTGACCAGCACACCAAGTGGCTGCCCCCATCCTGGCTCTGCTGTTCTTGTGTTACTGAATGCCCGATGCACAGCGAGGCCAAAGAAATGGAAATGTCGGAGTTTGGAGCAGAGAAAGGTTTATTGCAGGGCCACTCAAGGTGGCTCGTGCTCAAAAAACCCTGAACTCCTTGAAGGGTTTCAGCAAAGCACTTTTTTTAAAATAGATTGATTGATTTATTTTTATTTATGTATTTATGATTTTTGGCTGCACTGGGTCTTCGTTGCTGCGTGCGGGCTTTCTCTAGTTGCGGCGAGCAGGGGCTACTCTTCGTTGCGGTGCACGGGCTTCTCATTGTGGTGGCTTCTCTTGTTGCGGAGCACGGGCTCTAGGCACGTGGGCTTCAGTAGTTGCAGCACGCAGGCTCGGTAGTTGTGGCGCACGGGCTCTAGAGTGCAGGCTCAGTAGTTGTGGCGCACGGGCTCAGTTACTCCGCGGCATGTGGGATCTTCCCGGACCAGGGCTTGAACCCGTGTCCCCCGCACTGGCAGGCGGATTCTTAACCACTGCACCACCAGGGAAGCCCTCAGCAAAGCACTTTTAAAGGCAAGGTGAGGGAGGGGCGTAGTTAGTTGTTGCAAACTTCTTGGTGTCGGAATCCTTTGTTCTTGCATCTGTCCATGTAGGTCATGTCACGATGTTCCTGTAAGGAACACGTGACCTACATGGACACGATGTTCCTTGGAGGTTCCTGTAAGCCTCCAAGACCAAAGTTATTCTCTGTTCTGCAACTTTTTACCTCTATATGAATGGACTCTTTTTATTTTTTTTTTTTTAAGAACCTTTTTGTTTTTGTTTTTTTTTTGATGTGGACCATTTTTAAAGTCTTTATTGAATTTGTTACAATATTGCTCCTGTTTTATGATTTGTTTTCTTTGCGAGGAGGCATGTGGGATCTTAGCTCCCCTACCAGGGGTCAAACCCGCGCCCCCTTCATTGGAAGGCGAAGCCTTAACTACTGGACCACCAGGGAAATCCCATGAACGGACTCTTAAAGGTCAGAGCCCTGGGAAGAGGCCATCCTGTATACTGCAGGCTATAGGCAACATTCTTTTACAAAGAGTGCAGAGCCAGCATGACTAAGCATAGGCAACAAAGCACAGTGGTTAAAGGAAAAAGGAACAGCTCTAATATGGAGTCAGATTTGTTCTTCCCTATAACACTTGTACAGTCCATCGCAACCTCTAGGCCCTTTTGCTCTAGGCCTTCCCGAGTTGGTCCACCTGTTAAAGGTATTAGACGTTTCCAAGAGGGCTGAAGAAAGTGACTCTTTCCATTTCCGTGAGGTCCGTGTCCCAGCGATTCTCAAGACCTTGAGATACATCAGCCGTCAAAGTCCAGAGAGAAGGAAAAGCTACCGACGCTACAGATTTGAGTCCCAAACTCAACTGAACTGGACACAGATGAGACTTTGACTTTTTTGTTGTTGTTGGTTTGGTTTTTATTTGTTTGTTTGTTTTTTAATTGTAATATAAATAGAACATACAACTTACCACCTTAACCGTTTTTAAGTGTACCGTTCATTGTCGTAGAGGACATTTACATTGCCCTGCAACCGTTAGCACCATCCATCTCCAGAAGAGAACTTCATCTTCCCCACCTGAAACTCTGTATCCATTATGAACACTAGCTCCCCGTTTGCCGCTCCCCCCAGCCCCTGGCCGTTGCCATTCTACTTTCTGTCGCTATGAATTAAGAGTATTCTGGATACCTCTTATAAGTGGAATCGTGAAGCATTTGTCCTTTCATGACTGGCTTATTTCACTTAGTTTCATGTCCTTAAGGTTCATCCATGTTGTAGTAGCTTTTCAACCTTTTTAAACCAGAGCCTCCAGACTGAGGACTGTCTGTCCCACTGTCAGCACCTCTGCTTCAGTCTTGGCAAAGGCAGAGCCGGTATAGGAAGAGCCGGGTGCCTCCTTGAGGCTGCAGCTGTGCCCATGTGGTCTGCGAGGGCCGGTGGTGATGGGTGTGGGCCTGAATGGCGCGTCTTTTATGATGCGCCCTTGGCTTTCTTTCTATTCATCATCTTTCTTTCCCATCTATAATATTTCCCACCTATCACACTAAAGGGGTATTTTAAGCATTAATTTTCCTAAAAAGCCTCATGCCCGATGTTGACAATATTTCACTGGCTCGGAAAAAGGCACTCTCTGTAAATGAAAAGCACCATTATTAGTAATAACAAAATTTTTCTGACGTCTATTTGGGCCTGCTATATGTTTTGATAGGATTACATAAATAATGAAATTATACGCGAACTACCAGAACGCAAAAGGCATTCCCTCCGAGGTGCGCACGGCTGCCCTCAATTTTCTCCAGCCGCCGCGTGTTCTTTGGGCTCTGGTCAGACACGCCACTATCTTTAATAGTCTGTCCCCTGACTTCACTGAATGATCGTTAAGACTGGCTTCCGCAATCCTCTGGGCTTAATTCCCAGATATTTATTCTATTGTGGGATGATTATCTTTTCCTGGACTTTCCCAAAGGCATTTATCTTTTCAATATCTAGCCTAGTGAATGATTTTGTGTCATTTCCTTTATTAAAAAAGAAATAGGAAATTTAATTATTTAAAAATAAAACTACTTTTCTGTCAGAGCATAATACCTGCAGTGCTCAAAGCCCTGACTTACTGGAATGCCATAAATTACATGAAGGAATTATTCATCATATTACTAAACACACCTCTGATTTTCCTGGGCAGTCTGTTAGGCTAGGCGTGGTCTTTTAAGTGGTTATTTTAAAGAGAAAAGATTCTGGAACTATAGCATTAAATATATTTTGTAAATGAGCCACTAATGGGATTACTGATAGTAAAGAGGACTGTATACTTAGTCTGAAAATCACCTATGGCACATCAGTGGTTAATTGTATCGCTGATTATCTTAACTAGTCCACATTTTCTACATTAAACATTTACACTGATATCCAGGAAAATAAAACCGACAAACTCTTGGGGGAAAAAAACCCTATAATCCCGTTATCCCAACACCAGTATTTTCAGTTTTGCATACGCAACGTGAATTTCCCTCGGAGATACCAACTGGAGACCACAGTAAGTCTTCAAACCCAAAAAGTTACCTTTCTAGAATCGTTGGCCCCGGCTGTACAGCTCAACACCCAGTCCTTTCTTAACCCTTCCTTTGGTTTCCAGGGGTGGGAAAATCCAGGAGAATTCTGGGCTGTCTAGAGTAGGCAGCCAGAATCAAAAGGCTGACCCCGTTCAAAGACGACCGAGAGGTGCAGCTAAGTGCGGGGCTGGGGGCTAGCCTCTTGGTTTGTGATTTATCCATGAGTGGAGGGTATGCACCAGGCCACTCCTGAGATGTCTTATGATTGGGAGTTCAGGAGTGTCTGGGGACAAGAAGTCACAGCTTCTTAAAGGAGCCTCCTCGGGCTGTCCCAGGAGGCCAGAAGGCCATGCGTATGTAGCCACCAGCGTCCCTTGGCTTTTTGCTTGGGGGAGTTCATGGTTAAGGTCTGTCTTCTGCTGATTCCTTGAGCATGCCCAGCAGTCACAAGGGGACTACTTTGTGCCCTTGAGATTGCTCCATGCTCTTTTTCCTGCCTTCCCACTCTCTCCCCATTTCTCCTTCGTCAGCTCCCCGGGCTCTCGTTCACTCCCCATAGGATCCCTTGCATTTGGAAATTGAATATCTCCTAGGCTCAAGTCTCTCCTTCCTCAGGTGGTCTCTCAAACACCACACCCCCTGCAGGTGTCCCCCGACCTGGGTGACCACACCTTTGGACCCACTCTTCACCCAGACCCCCACCAGACAGCGCCCATCAGATGACACTTGTTTTTTGCTGAAAAATCCAAAAATCATCACTCTTCCCGCATTATTCAGACAGTGCCCTTCATGTTCAACTTTGCAATTTCAGTCCCAGTCTTGTCCCATAGAATTATTGCCAGTTGATCTCCGTATAAACGTCTGGGTTTTCTGCATTATTAATGATGTGCTAGGCTTCTGACAAGCCTTCGTTTGGTGCAGCTTGCTCTGAGCAGCAACTTCTGAAGTGCCAGAGCCAGGGCCTCCCTCTGTCTCAGTTATCGTAGACTTCGTTCGGTTCAAGGGGAAAAACATATGATGATACTCCTTAATCTTTCCGTCCAGGAAAGGCTTCCCAACTCCATTATATTGGCAGTGGCTATCTGGACCTCTGTTTTGAGAAGAGCTGTATCTGTACTTGACCGAAAGAGTACTGGGATTGATTAGCAATGTCTGCAGTGGGTGGAGGATTAGGAAGGATAGACAGGCATGCTGCCTATCTGCCATGGGCTCTGCGTTGTTTATCCTATGTCAGAAGAGATGACCTTGAAGATGTTAGTGTCAGGTGATTTTAGACACAAGAAGAGAGGTTACGGTTCAGTGGAGATGCCACAGGAATTGTTCCGCATGGGCAGCGAGTGGTTTTGAAGTCGCCTTTTCTCAATTCATTATCTTGGCTCCATTCAGCCACACAAAAGGAATACAAGCATGGCAATTTGTACATGGCTCATGGGTTAGCTGTGTTTCTAGTTACTACTTCTCTGGCACCCTGTTGAGAATGCAGGGCTCCCCTTTTAGACTCAGGGCAGGGCCTGGGGCTTTACTTCAGTGATTTTCAGCTTATTACATCTCTCAAGGAACAGAGAGGAGCCTGGAAAGCCAGGATCGTCGGAAAAGCAACAGCAGTCTCTCCTCTGGAATTTTCCGTTGTTTCTCTGGGTCTCTCAGCTCTCAGCTCTAGGGAAACACCTCTTTCTTTACCCTTCCTCGCCTGGCAAGTGCCAGGGTACGGGTGAAACTACACTGGTTTTGATTCACAAGGCTAGTCTGGAGAAGAAAGATGAACCTTTCTAGGGCCAGGAGATGGGAGGAGGAAAGGAATTCTCACTGAAGATGCTGTATGCTGGGGACTAGGCTGGGGTTCCTCATGTAAAGGCTGATAAGCCTGTGGAATGGGTGTTTGTATAGGAGACTAGAACCCAGCAGTTGTCACCTACCCAAGGTCACAGTACTAGCGAGTGACAGGGAGCAAATCCAAATCTGCTTGTTGACAAGGTCCCTGCTGTAGAAACCACGCCCCACCTCCTCCCAGCAGGTGAGGCAGGATGGACACATTGCCAAACCCTCCTAGTTGCCTGCAGCCTTACTTTTCTGGCACAAGCTTATTCAGTAGGCTCTACTTGGGGCGGTAGGAGAGGTTGGCTTCATTTGCATTTCTGGGCGGGTTGAGTTACTTTATATCGCCTACAGGGTCATCTAGGACATTTTTCGCCCCAAGGTCGGAAGCTCTTTCCACCAGAGATTAGGATTCTGCCTGGCTTCTGCCTGCCCCCTGGGTAGCTGGCTGTGCCAGTGGAGATGCCAGCTGCAGCTACAAGGACAGGCTCTCCATCCGAGAAAAGCGTGAAAACCCGCATTTCTTTTCTAGAAGGGTTCCTCCCCTACAGAACGAGAAAAAGCTCATTATTAACACGTGATGGCAACCAGGCTGCCTGCCGTATCTGCCAGTTCTCATGTGCAGGATGTTTTTTAGCATTCTGTTAGCTTCCCTCCTCAACAATTAATTCAGATTAGCGACTGGGAGAGAGCAGTATGCAGTTCAAAAGGATGCATCCCCCCCCCAGTGAGCCCGGGGGCAGAGACAGAGTCCATCTACACGTATTTTTTTTTTGTCACCTGGCACCCGTTTGGCCCTTTATGCATATTTGTCTTTACTCATATCTATGTGGTTATTTTCATAAAGATGGAATTGACTGTCTCCTTAAGATAAAATTCATAAAAGGGCATTTCAAAGTGTTGATGCTCATTATCATGAAAAAGGAGAGAAAATGCTCATGGTAGAACGTTAGCTGGAAAATGAAGGAAGGAGAACTTTATGATTCTAATTATGGGAAAATTGCTAAAATATATATTAACATGTCCTAGACATGCACAGAAAAAAAAAAAAAAAAAAAGACTGGAAGGAAATTTACTGAGATGTTATTGGTCTCTCATTAGCATAATTATGATTTTTTAGAATATCTTATAAAATTGTCAGAGTTTTCTGAAGTATTGCTAACTCTTAAGTGAGAAAAATAAGTTTTAAACAGAGGTAGCACCTGTGGAGAAGGTAATTTATAAACATGCCTTTCATAACCACATATTTTTATTGAGTTCTTTCTAGTATGATTTTTTTCAAAGCTATTCCCTGCCCAGAGGGGATTTTTAGTAGTTTATCATTAATATGACTTGGTGTTTAGCCTGTGTGTTGGGGTTCTTGAATTTAACTGAACTAGATGTGTCGCGTTAAAAAAAATTTAAGAGAATGAAAATTCTGGTTGCTTTCGTTTAGTTGGGGGATTCTTTTTCTAGGTGGTACTCGTGTTACTATTTTGAACCTGGGACACTGTGCTGCACTTCTGCCCAGGGGTTGCAGAATTCAGATCTGGCTTTGCAGGAAATTGCTTTGTCTTTGTGGACAAGCCAGGACCTCCCGGGGTCCTCAAATTTCCTCATCTCTTGGCCACAGAAGCCAGTTCACCTCATCAGAAAGGGAGTTCCATCGAGCATCTACTGAGAGGAGGCTTAAGAGGAGCCTGCTGTCCCCACAGGACAGCCAAGCCCAGGAGCAGAGGGGTGGCTTCCTCTTGGGCGTGGTCACGCAGAACCAGAGGAGATGGGTTTGCCCACAGTAAAGGCAGACCGGGGTTGGTAGGGCCTCAGGCACGATCCCCCGGCTCGTGGCTGTGTCCATGGTCCAGGTGTCTGATTTCCCCGTTGCCATCCTAACATTGGCCTCTTGACTCAGCATGTTACAAAGTGTCACTGCCCCGTGCACCACTTCCTGAGGATGCCTGGCAGAATGGGGTGACACTGGATAAGAACCAGATGAGCCAGGAGTCCTACTTCTAGTGACTTGGGCCTCCGTTTCCTCACCTTGTTCTCCCTGCTCTCTGGACCTTTGTCCATGATGTTCTCTGCCTGAAATACCCTTTCTTCTATTGGTCACCTAACTCACAGCTACAGTCCTTCCAAACCTGACTTAGCAGTTGCTTCTCTCAGGAAGCCACGCTTGATAGACTCTTAGGCTGTGCTCCACACACCATCCTTGGTTGTGTTGGGGATATTTTTCTGATGACAGAAAGTCACGTGGCCAGTGGTTGCCCAGCTGGTTTGCCTGGGGAAGGGGCCAAGCTGCCCCCAGGGGTAGAGCATAGGCTCTGGGGTCTGGGGCACAATGGCGTGGACCCAGACGCCTCTAGTTACCAGCAGGTCATCAGTTAAGTATAGTTCACCTTTCTGGGCCTCCGTCTTTTATCGGTAACAGAACCATGACAGGAAGGCAATGCCACGATACATGGAACGCATCACGTAAATCATAATGGAAGGTAGCCTGTCTGACGCAGTGTAAATATTGCCCCATGGTCTCGCCCCAACTGAAATAAAAAACCAAAGGTAGAAACCGTCCTCGCGCTCACGGTTGACGTCTCTTAGTTCTTGGCTTTCTTCCTTTGTGAGGTCCATCATCTCCCCGTCACCCCTGCCTCGCTGTCCTCCAGCCTGTGGGTGTCACCTTCCATCAGATCTCGCCCCCTCTGGCTGAATGCCTGCTCCCCCAGTGGAAGGATTCTGCCCAGCAGTCCTTGAGTGCCCTGAGAATGGCCTGCTCCGGTCAGACCCAAGCCTTGCGGTGTCCGCGGCTCTCCCCAGGGACCGGGATGCTGGAGTGGGGGGTCAGCTCATTAAGTTTGCACACACGGCGGCCAGTGAGGGCTGATGTCTGCCAGGGTGGAGAGAGCCGGCACCCGCGAACACGGGATCGGAATTTCAAGTGACTGGGGTCAGAAAGAGGCCACCACGAGCAACCCCAGCTCGGAAAGACATGCCCCGTCACCGCAGATGGCAGGGGAATGAAGTGATTCAGGACTCAACCTTGGATCTGAATCCTGGGCTTGACTTTATGCTTTTGTTTTTTTCCATTCCCGATCGCTTGGCTCTAGTTTCCAGACACATTTCAGGCAGGTATTCTAGAAGTGATAAATGGCGTACTTCCCAAGCTCCGCTTCCTCTCCACTCTGTCATCTATGTTTAGAGAGCCTGGCGGAGCCCAGTAACTGGTTTCCCCTCTCTTAAGGACCTCGGTGGTTTCTTTTATGAAAATGAACGAGAAATTCACCCTGCTTTGTTCTGCAAAATGGATGTAAGATACGCACCTCTGTTGTCCTGCTCCAGAATGTGTGGGAAGGATTAATTGACTGTCTACTTTCCACGTGCCAGGTGCCTTCCCCTGCACCCTCCTGCTGAACCTGCGTGCCCAGTTCCTCCACCTGTAGCCAGGTGCGTTCACAGGTGGAGGCTCAGATGCATTCAGTGACTTACCCAAGGTCATGTCAGGAGTGGAGGGCAGAGCTGGGTTGGAACCTATGCCTGCTGACCACAAAGCCCCTTCTCTCCTACACTCTCCCCAAAGCTGAGGCTTCACCTCTGTCTTTCGCATCACGTCACGGGTAGAAATGCACTCCCTGCCCGACCTTTTGGCTTGGAACACAGAAGTTCATTGACTCTTTTGCCTCTAGCAGGGCCCAGAGCTGGTCCTCTCTCCCAATCAGGGCATATCATTTCGCTAAGACACGGAGCCTCTGCTACTGGAGAGATTGATTCTCTAGTTATTTATCTTGCTCTGCCCAGTGTAAATTGGTCAGCCTGATCCTATTCACACGATAAAAATCATAATGCCTCAAATTACTTACTCAATAAAATGTGGGTTTGTCTATTATTAGTGATCATTCGGGTCATAATGCAGCATGGAAATTTGGAGCAAATTAACTACATATGCAGGCTGTTGGGCTCATGTACAGTTAATCATACACACACAGTTCCAGAGGGCAGAAGGTTTTGCAAGACTGGTTGCAGGATGAGTTTGTGGGAGGGGAACTGAAGGCCCAGATTGTAGTTTTTCTCCCGTCCCCCCACTTAATCTGGGTTTCTCAAATGCACGTTTATCTAATAAAACGTTGAACCCTACACGTACAAAAAAAAAAAGCCCCACACCGAGAATGATAGCTCAAATTAAAATCGCTTTTAATACTTTCCTTCGTGGGTCCCTGGGTTTTCGGATGATGAATCAGAATTCCGTGATGGCTGAACAACTAAGGACTCCCTTGTTTTCTCATCCTCCTTGGCCTGTCTGCTAAGATTCGCTCTTAGTCTTTGCTTTTGAGCCTTCCTGTTCAGTGATGTCATGGACAACCTCCGTTGTTATAAAGACAGTTCCCATCATACCTGGGCACTGCTATTTCCTTTGTGGCAGATGCTTCCTAGACACGTGGGCAGGTGAGAGGAGCTGATCTCAGCTACTTGTATCTGAACATAAGCGAGACATAGTTTTGAATGGTAATGTAAGTTTAAAAAAAAGAAAAACAAAAATCTGTGTATAATTTGTTTCCCGTGAGGGTGCCAGGAAACTTGACAAGGAACTCTGTGAATTAAAGGTACCAGATGAATAGAGGTGGTGGCGTGGTAGTGGAAATTAGAGATGCTTTTTAATGGTTTGTGACTTATACAGAGTTTTTCTCCAGGTCAGTTGGACTTGTTCCTTGTGGATTCTGAAGGCAAAACTAAGCCCAGGGGTGAGGGTTAGAGCCAGGACTGAACTCAAGTCAAAATAGATTTTGGGAGAAAAAGGGGACTGCTTTGGATCAGTCACTGATACATCCTGGGGTAGCCCTAACTTCAGGCATAGCTGGATCCAGGGGCTTAAATAACATGATCAGAAAACATTCTCTCTCCATTTCTCAATTTTGATTTCTTCTCTGTTGGCTTTATTCTAAGAGATGCCTTTTCCCTCTAGCAGCCCCTTCCCTCACATCCTGCTGAGATGTACAGAGCAAATTCCGGAAACAGACTACCCTCTGGCCACTGCTACCAGTAGTTCGGCCAGAAGGCCAGGGCTGTCACTCATTGCCTCTGCTTGGATCTCTCTGGACACATGTCCCCTCAGTCATCGTGGCCAGGGACCATGAAACTCCCCTGACTAGTTAGAGTTCTCTTTGACTCTTGGAGCCAGGAAGTGGCATCAGCCTCACCCAAACCCATGGCCTGAGAGCTTCGGTGCAGATCAGCTACTGAAAGGAGATGGGATGTCAGAAAACAAAAGAAAGGGAACCGATTGGTAGGAATCTCCACAGAGCACATGTCTCCCGAATTCGGGGAAGTATATTTGAGCTCACAATTTAGGCAATCAGCAGACGCTTCTTAAGGGAAAAGAAGACGTACCTTTGAAACATATGGTTGAAAGACGTGGAGGTGCAGCTGGCGCTCTCTCAGCAGGAATCTGATAGAGGGGCTGGGTGTCGAGGAAGGGGGCAGGTGACAGCAAGGAAAAACACGGAAGATTGTGGATTTTGGAGCCCAGCAGACTTGACTTCAAGTCCTAGCCCCGCAACTTACCATAACTCTGTGACCCTGAGAAATTTAATTAGCCTCATTAAGCCCTCAGTCTCCCCATGTGTAAAATGGGGCTAATCATAGTGCCCATTTCATAGCGTTGGTGTGACAACCTGTGAGATAATGTGTATAAGGATAGACATGTGTGGTAACTGCTCAGTAAAGGGTAGAGGTGAAAATTAGCACCAGTGAGCCCTGATGATGCTAAGTTTTGTGGAAGGCTCATCTGCTCTCATCAAAATGTGATTTTGCCTCACATTCTAACAGTTGGCGGGATCTCTACGTTCACCCACGATCCCACATTAGAACCAAGTGCTTGGGTGATATACGTACTTTGTGTCGTAAAGAGATTGCTGAGGGCACAGAATCAAGTATGCAGCCTCTGAGACCATTGAAAACTCGCTGGACGTTTGACCTAAATGGCGGGGAAAGGGGAGCTCCGTTTCAACTGGTGAGGATGAGCCCCACTGTCCTGCTTGCAGCCTGGAGTGTGGCCGGGCTCCCTCCAGAGAGACGTGCCTTGTGATCCGCGTCTGTGAGGGATTCTCTCAGGAAATGCGCAAAGGCGCCAGCCAGCCGACACACCTAGGGCGTGGACACTGGGGTTGTGGGGGGGGGGGGCGACATTATTTCTATCTACCATACAGTCCTTGTCTGAGCTCTTTTGTCATGAGCGTGAGTTGCCATTAAAAAGGGCACGTGGGACTTCCCTGGTGGTCCAGTGGTTAAGACTCCATGCTTCCCACGCAGGGGGTGTAGGTTCAATCCCTGGTCAGAGAACTAAGATCCCACATGCCATGCGGTGTGGCCAAAAAAAAAAAAGGCACGTGATAGGTGTCAGCCAGTGGAGATGTGGAGATAAGGGGTGTCACCTGAAACTGTTTAATGCCCCTGTATTTCAGCTTCTTGAACCAGAATCAGGAAGTGTTTGGTAGGTGGTGTCTAAGATGGCTCTTTAAGGCTAAAACTTTAGCATTTTATTATCTAGAGGGCTCTGCATTCCTTTCCTAGGGCTACTGTAACCAAGTGTCACAAACCGAGAGGCTTGAGACAACAGAAATGTATTCTGTCGTGGTTCTGGAGGCCACAAGTCGGAAATCAAGGCGTCAGCGTAGCCATTTTCCCTCTAAAGGCTCTAGGGGAGAATCCCCCCTTGCCTCTTGCTAGGTTCTGCTGGTGCCAGCCACCCTTGATGTTGCTTTGCTCGTAGACAACGTCACTCCAGTCTCTGCCTACGCCATCACGTGGCCGTTCTCCCTGTGTCTCTGTTTCTCTCCTCCTCTTCTCTTAAGGACACCAGCCCAGGCCCCCATCTTAACTAATTGCACATCTACCAAAAAAACCCCTATTTCCAAATAAGGTCATATTCTGAGGTTCTAGGAAGGACTTCAATCTGGGGGAGACATTATTCAACCCAGTACAACTCGGACTCCCATAGGTATGAATTCCCTCCACAATGAAAGGAATGGGAGGGGAGGAAAGAGAAATGAGCGAGAACTCGGTGACTTTCTCCTAAGACTGCCCTGATGACTTTTTTGATCGTTGGTCTGTTTGTTGTGGACTCAGATGCAGAGTAGCCCTCCCAGAGCCCTTCCACTCGAGGTGCTTGGTGATGCTTGGGGGCAGTCGGATGACTGGGTCCTGCTGCCTGGGTATGATGCCAGAGCAGGCTGTGACCATGATGATGTAAGCAGATTTGCAATCCTGCTTAAGCGAGGGGGACAAAAACCTGAAAAGCCATTGATTCAGATTCACAGACTGTTTTTAAAACCAGAGTGTGCCTGAACAATCGCCTATTTCAATATCTCCCATCTACAGAGGAGCTGCACCATAGAAGAGAGTCACTTACAGAATGTCTAACTGGAAAGCACTCATGATAACATCAGTCCAGGGGTCAGGGTGGCTCTAGACTGGCCTCTCTCTGCTCCCTCGAGTGTCAGAAACTCAGGTCTCCAAGGGCATCGGGCAAAGACCCAAGAGCAAAGGGCCTCAGACTGCAGACATGGAAAATCAGTTTTTCTTTTTTTTACCCAAGGAAGCGTGGAAAAGCTTCCTTGGAAAAGCCGGTCCTCAGCTTTCTCTTTTTTGAACCGGAGGGCAGGCCAGGAGGGAGCCGACCTGTCTGGGGCTTGGAGGTTATGTTTTCAGCTGAGGAAAGTGATCCTGAACCCCTCCGTCCTTGCAAAGCCAGATGGAAGTCCGGGCCTCCAAGCCCCTCCAGCCCCGCACACATGCCGTGCACCTGGACCTCCGCTGTACCTGTTTACAAATTACCCCCGTTTTCTGCTTGGTTCAGCAGCATCCGTTTCCCCTCCCCCGTGATGTAATTAGGCCTTCAGAGTTCACGTGTGCCTATTATGCGCTCTCCTGTGTTTTGTCTTGGTGCTTGGTTTCTGTAGCAGTAATCACATATATATATTAAAATTTGGTATCAATTGTTTGGCTAAATTATGCACAGTGGGCCATCCTAACCTGCCATTAACATAACGTACGCTAAACAATGTGTTGGGGTTTTTACCGTCTTTTTTCCTGGTAATTATACTCTAAAGCATCAATTGCTTATTCGAGGAAATTGAACTTTGAGTTTTTCTCGTTTCTTCAAACTTTCAAATTGTCTAGGCTGCCACAGATGCAGACCAAGCACTCCTTCTGCCACCAGTGGAGGCAGCCTCGGTGTTTTCTTTCTGAGAAATCCAAGGGACGCTTAGCGTTCACCAGCGTTGTAGCTGTCCTGACATTTGGAGGTGGGAGTTAAACACACGTGTCTGCTGGAGTCCCAATTCATCCCTCCTCCAACATGCACTGGGGACCTGTTAGGTGGCAGGTGCCATTCTGGGTGCAGGACATACAGAAGTGACCAAAGCAAACAAGATTTCTGTCCGCTGATAGTTCGTCATCTAATGTAAGCACCAGCCAACTGTTTCTGTAAAGGACTAGATAGTAAACATTTTAGGCTTTGTGGATCACACGGGCTCTGTCGCGCAAGTGCTCGACTGCATCACTGTAGCATGAAAGGAGCCATGGACAACATGTAAATGATGGGCATGGCCGTGTGCCAATAAAACTTTATTTCTAAAAACAGGCAGTGGGCCAGATTTCGCCAACCCTTAGTCCAGTGGGTTGGGGCAGAGAATATATGCAAATCATTTAGTTTTTTGAAGCCAAAGGATAATTTTAGGCTGTGGCAAATGATATGAAAGAAGTAAGCGTGCTGATTTAAGCAGCACTTGCCAAATTTTTCACGCCAGGGCGCACACAAAATTTGTTCAGCACCACTGAGTTAGATGGATGAGGCTGCCCAGGGCTGGCACCTCAAAGATCCAGCACCACGAGGGGAGTCAGTATCATGGCATGTCTGTCGCATATTTGCATCTCACTGGGGACTCTAGGTAGTGAGTGACCTGGGAGCCAAGGTCAGGTGGCGTAGTCATGGGGGTTTCTCCTGGATTACATCTGAGTTGAAAGATGAATAATGAGCAGTAGGCAGCCGTGGGAAAGGGCGTGGAGTAGTATGAGGGCTCCATTAAGGGGAACCTGGATAGGCAGAGCCTCCGGGGCAAGAAAAAAACATGTCATGTGGGAACCTAGGGGAGGGCAGCGTGGTTGGAAAGAGAGCATGTTGGAGCTCTGGGATGAGGCGAAGTTCAGTAGCTCGTTCGAGCTTAGAAAATGGATCATAGGCCAACGCTGGGGTTGCCATTCCTGTGTAACAAAGCGTGCCCCAAATCAGGGGCTTCACGCAGTTTTTTTTCTCACATGTCTGTGGGGCTCAGCAGAGCTAGGCTGGGATTGGCTGCGCTGTTCTGCTGGTCTCCCTGGACCCGGCGGGGCTCCCTCCTGTGTCTCTAAGTCGGCTGTTATTGCTCATGCATCCTCGCGTCAACTGGGGCTCCTGCCCCAGGCTGGACGTGGCGCCTTAGTTAGGGTGATTCTCCCCCCACATGTCTCTCATCCTCCTGGGACCTAGCTGGGCTAGACCAGGTGTACATTTCTCATGCCAGTGGCAGAAGCACAAATAGCAAGTGCAATACAGAAGGTCTCTTGAGGTCTGCACTCAGAACTGGCAGACCTGTGCCTTCTACCGCATTCCATTGCCCAAAACAAGTCACCTGGCAAGCCCAGGGCGGGAAGACACTGCAGAGTTACACAGAGGAGGGCGCGTGGATCCCAGGAGGACGGGTCCCAGCAAGACTTGTTGCTTGTGTTTGAACTGGGTAAGAAATTGTTGAAGCTCTTTAAGAACAGCAGTGATTTGATTTGATTTGATTTCTAACGAAAAAACTACGAATCTGGCAAACCTTGCTGGGGAGAGTAGACTGTGAGGCTAAGAGAGCAAGTGGGAGATGAGGGTGGGTGGACTTGTTGAAGGCCCAGAGCGCCTCCCTCCTCAGGACGCACAAGATGAACTGTGAGACTTCTCACGTTGGGCTTTTACCATGTGAGCTGACAGTTATCGCCCGCATTCGTCAATATAAGTTCCATGAAAAGCCAAGTAGGGGAGGAGAAATGGAATGTTCCTCGTGAACTCAGGACACTCACCCAAATCACACGTCACAAACTTTCCCCATACCGCTAAGAGCAGGATGATTCCCAAGGAAGCCGTAGCCATTATATTTGTCATCATCGCAACAATAAAATAAATAGACATGAATTTCATCCTGCTCGTTGAGCTGTTTCATGCTGCTAAATTAATATCTGTGTGGCTTGACGTTTGAATCTGTTTGGAGGAAAACTTGTCTTGAGAGGAATAAGTGTTAGTTTACTGTGGGAAAGGAAGCTTTTCCTGGGAAATGGAGTCACCAAAGGTGTCTGCGTTATGCATGGGAGACTGTAATAAATCCTAGGTGTCTTGGGACTTCCCTGGAGGCCCAGTGGTTAGGACTCCAGGCTTTCACTGCCGAGGGCCTGGGTTTAATTCCTGGTTGGGGAACTAAGATCCTGCAAGCCGCGCAGTGCAGCCAAACAAACAAACAAACAAAAAAACCCTAAGTGTCTTAAATACAATAAAAATTTGTTTTTCATCAACGTAAAATCCCAAACAAGTGTTCTGATCAGCAAGACACTCTTCTCCAAGTGGTGATTCAGGGACCCAGGCTCCTTCCTTTCTGTGGCTTCACCGTGATCCACAGAGCCTTTGGAGTGTTGCTACATTGTTCAGTCCAGAAGGAGAAAGGTCATGAAAGATCATGCTTGTCAGCTTCATTGGCTCAGGCCTTACTTCCTCGCCTATTTCATTGGCTACAACTCAGTCCAGTCCCGTGACAGTGCCTAACTGCAAGGGAGGCTGGGAAATGTAGTTTGCTGTACATCCCGTAAGGCGAGGAAAACAGGATTAGTGAATAGCTGGCCAGTCTCCGCAGCAAATTCCTTTAATGCCATCCTCTCATTCCAGAAATTGGATGATTTGTACCGAGTTTCCCTTCTGAACGGGGCGGGGGGTGGTCCTCGTACCAGGAGCTACTATGTATTGAGTGTTTTTTGTGAGCTAGGTGCTGCATATACATTATCTCAATTAAATCCCCAAGCAGCTGTGGGGGAAAAAAACGTACTGTGTTATTCCCATCTTACAGATGAGGGAATACAGGTTTAGGAAGATTGAGTTCCTTTTATCATCTGTTAAATGTTATGTGTCTCACAAGTTAGTCCTAAGAAGCTACGTCTGCCAGGATAAGCTAAATACATTTGCTGACATAACAAATAACACTCCAAAGCTCAGGACTGAAAAAGCACAAAGTTTTATTTCTTGCTTGTATTTTCTGTCCGTCGTAAATCATCCTGTTAACTCCAGGACTTGGGTTGATAGAAAAAGTTGTTTTCTGAAATGTTGCTGGTTCCCGTGGCAGAGGAAAAAGAGAACACAGCAAAGCACACAGTGCTCCTCAGTGCATCCGCCTGGAAGAAACCTTTATCGCTTCCACTCACCTTTTCTTGGCCAAAGGGAGTTGGATGACCATACCTCACTTGGCAGGACATGAACCCTACCGTGTGCTTGGAAGAAGAGAGCTGGCATATTGGAACATGTTCTAATGACAATCAGTTCACCCCAGTAATGCAGGGAAAGCCCTTAACATAGAGCTGAGAATACAGGAAGGGCCTAAATATGACAATTTCCCTTCCATTGTCCGAGTACTAGATGGTGAGAAGAGACTTACTAATATATCGGGACTTGACCTGCAATCTACACAGGTGATCCACCTGTTTCAGGGAGTCCCTGGGAGTAGGTTTGATATTTTTGGGAGCTGAGGGAGGGAGGTGGTGAAGTTGTCTCCAGCAGACCAGCGATTTCCTCAGTTCTTGCCTTCTCCAGGGAAAGAATTCATTCGCAAGACATAAAGTAGTTTTAAGTAGCAAGAGGTTTATCAAGCAGAGCGAAAACGCACCCCCGAGAAAGGATGAGAGCGGGTTGTCTGGAAACCAGGAGCAGCCCCGCAACGGGGTAGGGTTGGGTTTTTTAGAGTGGTGGTCCCTTCCCTGTGTCCTGCGCCATTTGACTGACAAGTTGATTGGCAGCTTTAGGTTATAAACTTTTCTCCTAGTGCACAGGCGCTTACCCATAAGCACCCAAGTGAAATCCACAGCGGGGCCCGGGGTGGGGGAGGGGGCGGGTAGGGCCGGAAACTGCAAAGCTAATTTATTACAAATACGGCATAACGAACGCCAGGTTAACTTGAGTCACCTTTCAGGTCTTGGTGAAGCTGCGCCCACCTGTGCTGGCGTGTTTATCTTGCCTGGTCCTGATATGGCTGCAAACCTGGTGGTGGTCCTTGACCACAAGAGGGAGGAGAATCTCCGGCCGTGCTCTGACCACCAAGTGCCCAGGTTGGGGAGGGAAGCCCTAACCGTCCAGGATGGGGTGGACCCGCGCCTGTCTGACTCGCTACCTGACAACGTGGGTGGGGCTGGAGACAGCGCCAGAGTAATTAGGTGCTCTTAGTTATGGGGCATGAACAAAAGGATGAAATCTCTCAAGCATGTTCTCTGCAATATACGAAGAAAACATGAATTCAAAGCGCTTATGAAAAAAGCAACTGGATTGCTTTTGAGACGTTATGTACACCAACTAGATGGGGAGGGCAGAGTGTGTTTTGTTCTTGCACGCATGTGTAATTACGAAGTCTTCAGGTTGTTTTCCTACCCGAATTTATACTGAGATTTAATTTCCACCAGTTAGAACCCAAATGAAGCCATTCTCATGTGATTCGTCCATCACAGAAGCATGGCCCTGCTCTTGCATACACACCAAGGAGACAATAAGGAAGTGAATTTTAAGTGCCTAAAGTTAGCCGGTGCATAAATATCCAATTCAATTTGTAGGAAACTTTAGATTAATTAGGTTTATAATTTGCACAGTAAGGTAATGTAAATGTGTTGCTACTGCTTGACTTTTTGCTTAATCCTCTGAGTGGATCTTCAATCTTTTTAATCTTAGAATTAAAGCACCTTGGAAGAAGTGAATATTAATCTAATTGTATTCCGATCACTTTAATTTCTTTAACGTGTGAAATAACAAAACAACTTTACAAACTGGTTTCGGTCGAGGAACCCTTTTAGAGGCGTTTGCATCTCGTCAGTAAGTGCCATTTAGAGGATGCAGGCTTGGGAGGGCCACCTGCAACTTACGGTTATGCAAATGAAAACCATTAATCCTGGTGCCTAGGTGATCTGACTTGTTAGGTGTGCTGCAGGAATTGGCAGCTTCTACTTAGGAAGGAAGACTTTACCAGCAGGAAAACCCAAGGAAGCAACGGGCTTTGTAGCACTCCAGCCACAGAAAGTGAGAGCTTTCGAGGAATTGGTGAAGAAGTTAGAGGATTTTTCTCCTTTTTCTGCTCTTATTATCTTAAGGAGGGGAAGGAAATCAGAGCAGGACACGAGCAGTGCCTACAAATTTTATTACCTCATTATAATTGATACCTGCTGTCTGAGCCAATAAAAGAAGCCGTATTCGGCATTAGCTGTATAAAATCTTTAATGTTTTCGGCTGTCAGTGTTAGCTGTGGTTAGGCTGACATAATTATGAGCTGCATATACCAATATATAGCTCTTTACCCACAAAAGCATGCTACAGCAGGGACTCTTCCAGCGATAATAAAAGGATTCATCAAGTGTCTATATGATAGCTCCTTAAATCGCTACTGTTTTGGTTAGGACTGCAAAACATATCCCCTGGCTGTTTCTATTCCTCATCTTTCTTACTGGGCATTTTCAGAATTTCAGGCTTTTGTACAGAGTATTCGGTGGCTTCCTAAAGAAGGGGGAGAAAAACCTTTTGTTCTGATTTCCGTTTCAAGATGACAATAAGGAAGAAGCCATTCCAAAGGCAATTACTGGAATTTCGGATTTGAGAAACAGAAGGCGCTATTTTCTGGAACTAGTTACAGACTTGTACAGGGTGATAGAAAATTATCCAAAGAATTTATGTTACAAAATGCAGTAGGAAGTTCTAGAATTAGAAATAATTCCAACAAAAGTCAAGTGAGATTTTTCTGTATTTTGAGAGTTTATGTAAGATGTTTCCACTTACCTATATAGGCTGATGAAATTCGCCCTGAAAACGGTTTTCCCATGGAGTTAATGTATTTCATCAGAGATCTAAAATGTTGTAAACGTTCAGCGTTAGCCAGTGATTACGAAGCTAAATAATCAGTATAAGATACAACAGGCGGAGAAGAAGAAAGAAAATCTCTTAAGCGTTTCTTCAATTCAATTAATTGAATAAAGCAAACAACAACAGAGATTACCAGGGCACTGCCTATTTTTCTATTTGGGGGTTTATAATGGTTCTTTAGCCAGCCTTTCTGACCACCATTATGCATTAGCTGAATTAACATCAGGATAGATTAAAGATGAATGCAAATGTTTTGCTACTTCCCAGTTGAGAAGTGTAGGTGAATTCCTCTCCCTCTGGATCTGGGCTGCCCTTAGCGAGTTGCTTAACAAATAGGATGGACGTAGAGTCTGTCACACAGAGAGAAGTAAGTCAGAGAGAGAAAAACAGATACCGTATGCTAACACATATATATGGAATCTAAAAAAAAATGGTTCTGATGAACCTAGTGGCAGGACAGGCGTGAAGAGGCAGACGTACAGAATGGACTTGAGGACACGGGGACGGGGGAAGGGGAAGCTGGGACGACGTGAGGGAGTAGCATTGACATAGATGCACTAGCAAATTTATTTATTTGTTTATTCATTCATTTATTTATTTGGCTGCATTGGGTCTTCGTTGCTGCGCGTGGGCTTTCTCTAGTCGTAGCTAGCTGGGGCTACTCTTTTCTTGTGCTGCACGGGCTTCTCGTTGCAATGGCTTCTCTTGTTGCAGAGCACGGGCTCTAGGCGCATGAGCTTCAGTAGCTGTGGCACGCAGGCTCAGTAGTTGTGTCGCAGGCTCTAGAGCACAGGCTCAGTAGTTGTGCCGCACGGGCTTAGTTGCTCTGCGGCATGTGGGATCCTCCTCCCAGACCGGGGCTCGAACCCGTGTCCCCTGCATTGGCAGGCGGATTCTTAACCACTGCGCCACCAGGAAAGTCCATACCCTACCAAATGTAAAATAGATAGCTAGTGGGAAGCAGCTACGTCGCACAGGGAGGTCAGCTCGCTGCTTTGTGACCACCTAGAGGGGTGGGAGGGAGGCACAAGAGGGAGGGGATATGAGGACATATGTATACATACAGCTGATTCACTTTGTTGTACAGCAGAAACTAAAACACCATTGTAAAGCAACTATGCTCCAATAAAGATGTGTAAAAAGAAATAAAAAGAACGTGGCAGAAATGATGCTGTGGGTCTTCCAAGGCCGTGTCCTACAAAGCCTTACACCTTCTGCCCAGGTATCTTGGGATACTTGCTCTTGGAGCTGTGAGCCACCATGTAAGAAGCCTGACTACCCTGAAGCCGCCATGTTGAAGGAAGCCCAAGCTAACCAGGTAGAAAGGCCTTATGGAGAATGAGATGCTTGGCCTTCCTCCATCCACTGAGAGTCATCCCAGTTAAGGCCCCAGATACTGGGTATCAGAGATGAGTCACTCCCCATCCCGTACCCCAAGGCCCTGTCCAAACTGCCGATTTATGAGCCTCCCCCGCCCCCCCCGAAAAACAATTGCTGTTGTTTTAAGATACCATGTTTGGGGTTTTTCTTACTGAGGAATAGATGACCAGAGCAAACTCCTCCAAGGACGGGTCATTATGAATAGTGAATTTCATTTTTTGATGTTGCCTTTGGAATTATTTTATGGTAACACAGAGTATCTGTAGAAACCCAAAGACTTCTCCTTTCCTAAAACTCACAGTGACTCATTCCTTAGTCTTATGGATGGTGAGGACTAAACTTTGCTCTTTACATTCACTTTATAGTCTGACCTTTGGAAGTAGGGATTAAGAGAGAGAAGTCTCTCAGGTGTAGATTTCTCATAAATATTTGAGCTCCATTTTGGTAATTCTCCCATTTTCTGATCTGTTGCCTAATCTTCTATTTAGCAAGTGTTTTCCCTGAAATGGAAGGCTTTAATTGTAGAATTACTAATTTTAATAGCATAGCTTAGCACAGGTCAGCTTGTAAAAAAAAAAAAAAAAAAAAAAAAAACCCCACTATCCTCGCTAAATTCTCATCTCGTAAGACCACCTGTCAGCACCTATCCATCTTTTTACCAAAGTTTTCTCTTCTTTAGTCTTTCAGTGCGGAATAATGAGAGGCTCACTAGGCAAAGAAAATCAGCATTCCTTTCCACATTCTGCTACCCCGGTACTTTAAAACTTGGGAGTGGAGGGACTTCCCTGGTGGCGCAATGGCTAAGAATCCGCCTGCCCATTCAGGGGACACGGGTTTGATCCCTGGTCTGGGAAGATCCCACATGCCACGGAGCAACTAAGCCCGTGCGCCACAACTACTGAGCCTGTGCTCTAGAGCCCGCGAGCCACAACTACTAAAGCCTGTGCGCCTAGAGCCCGTGCTCTGCAACAGAGAAGCCACCGCAATGAGAAGCCCGCACACCGCAACGAAGAGTAGTCCCCACTCCCCGCAACTAGAGAAAGCCGGCGTGCAGCAACAAAGACCCAGCGCACTCAGAAATAAACAAATTAAATTAAATTAATAAAACGAAAAAGAAGGAAATTTAAAAACAAAAACCTTGGGAGTGGAAAAGAGGATCCCTGAAGGAAGATGAATTTTTCTGAAAATGGTCCTGTTCATCAGAGAACGTCTGTAATGCAGGTAGGAGCCTGGACCTAGGCACAGAACAGCGTCACGATGAAGTCTGCACCCGGTCCTGTAGCTTCAGGAGAGGTGTGTTTCATCTGGGACTGAGGGTTACGTAGGACAAAGGTGTTACAGGTTTATTCAGTTTATGTTTGTCCAGGGTTTCTCAATACAGGCACTTGTGACATTTGGGGATAATGCCTTGTGGTGGGGACTGCCCTGGGTGTTGTAGGACGTTGGGCAGCATCCTTGGCCTCGACCTACTAGATGCCAGTGGTCCCCTCTCCCCGAGTTGTGACAACCCACAGTGACTCCAGGCACTGCCAGATAGCCCTCCCCTGACTCTCTTGGCTGTGGTCAGTCTTCTCTATATCCCTTTGACTCAACAAATCTTTGTTAGTAGGTGTATATGACCTTGAAGATATGGGAGAATTGAACTTGATGTTCTTTAAAGGGAAAAAAAAAAAGGCTGCTTCCTCCCAAATGCCACAGGAATAGTTCAAAGCTCACAACAGCCTTTCAGACGGACCAGGCACTTCTAGCCTACAAAAAGTGGTGCTAAAATTGAGGAGGGTACAGTAGCGTGTTTATAGGGACCGGACGTTGATCATCTATCACCGTTGAAAACATCGCTTGTCAGTGTCCTCGTTCAGCATCACAAACACGCAGGAGAAATATGAAGGATTCTAGAAACTGCCCGAAGTGATTTTGGCAGCCAGAGGGCTGAACTGAAGAGCTTAACCCACTAATCTGTTATGGGTGCTCTGGGAGTGCTAGGGCGGGTTCTCTTACGCACTGAGAGTGCTTTCCAGCGTAGCGTGGGGTGGCGTTATAGTTCTGTTTTTAGTGGTGGAAGCAGGGATTGCCTAGATCTCTTTCCGAGTGCATCACCAGTCTTCCCATAGCAAACTTAACGTTTATGCCAGCCCGCTCACCCCAGCATGGGGGCATGAATTGGTGTGGCAATCAGTGGACTAGCATTCGGATGCAATTGCCCCAAATTATCGGAAAGAAAAGAGGACCGCTGTCATTCACTAGCCATAGCACGTTTACCAACTGTTTTCGCTAAGCGTTAGTTGAGTGTGTGTTCTGTTCCATTCTCGGGCCCCTTCCTGCGAGAATTTTTCTATAAACACCATTATTACCGCTGTTGTGTTTTCTGTGGCGGAGCTGGACTGAATTTGGAGATTTGATCCACATTAACTCCCTCATCTCCTTCAGGTGGTTGGTGACTCTTTGGGGACACAAGTGAAAGTTCTTTGATCCTTGAAAGACCAGTTGGCTTTTTTCCCCCAAGTTTCTGAACAGACGGGGGCCAGGGGAGCCCGCCTGCTGAGGTGTGTGTCAGGCTAATCTGTGTTTCGCATTCCTAGGGAACTCAGACTCTGGGGGTGAGGTGTAGGGGACACAGTGGTGGAGAACTTGGAGCCAGAATCGGGAAGACGTGGCCTGGAATCCCAGCTCCGTCCTGTCCCAGCTCTGTGGTCCTGTCAAGTCCCACAAGCCTCATCTCCTCACCTGTTTTATCATCTGCGTTCTTTCCTTGTCCTTAACGTGGCATGAATATCTCTCCACGTTATTAGAAATACAGATATATCATCATTACAGATGGCCAGATCATTCAAATTGCTCTTTGCGTCTGCCTCCTCTGTGGCTATTTTTCATGTTCGTGATGCTTCTCGCGTAGTGATCACAGATCTCAGTCTGCAAAAAAGTGATTTCTGAAAACACGTCTCTTTCCAGGGTAGGAAATTTACTGTTTAATGCTTGTATTCCTTCATTCTCACTTGGTGCAGTTCCAGGATAGAGAACCCTGGATACTGAGAGCCCCCACAGACATAGATGTCACCTCCTTTACAAGCTGTGTGATGCTGGGCAACTCACTTCACATCTCTGAGCCTCTGTTTTCTCCATATAAATTGGGAGGAAAAAAAAAAAAAAATTCCTGGTTTTCAGAATTGCTGTGAGGAGTAAACAAGTTGCCCTTTGTATCATGTTTGGCTCGATAAACGTAGGCGCTTCTGAATGGTGTGATTATTGTCATGTTTACTGTTTGTTGAAAATGAGTGATGACTTTAGCAAGTGAGAGAGGGAAGGGAGGAAGGAAGGAAAGGAAAGAAAGGGAGGGAAGAAAGGAAGGAAGGGGAGGGAAGAAAACAAGGAAAGGGAGGCAGGGATGGAAGAAGTTGATCAACCTTGGTATGTGGAATTGAAAAGAAATTCACATCTCTTCGTGGTGACCAAAAATACCTTTACAAATTTGGCCTGATCCCTGGAAGGAAAACTGTCCTTAGGCATAGGATTTATGTGATTAATCAACCAGATCTTATTCTGGCTAAGCTTAACTTTGGTCGCTGGGTTTACCCAGCGGTATCTATGGGCCTGCAAGGAGACACCTGCATTTGGAGCCAGATGTGCAGATCTCCAAGAGTAACAAACAACATCAGCCCTCCTTTGCCACCCGACTCAGATGAAGGTTTACGGAGAAGGTTGGCACATTTTGCAAATGAAAATACAGGACCCTAAGTGAAGTTTGAATTTCAGACATGCAGTGGATCATTTTTTAAATATAAGTATGTCCCGAATATTGCATTGGGACATACTTATACTAAAATATTAATTTATTCAATAGTAAAAAAATTCGTCTTTATTTCTCTTTCTCTCTTTTAGTATAATAAGCTCCGTGCAATATTGGGGGCATACTTATGCTGAAAATCATTTCATTCTGTACTAAGAAATGAATCATTATGTATCTGAAATTCAAATTCCCCTGGGGATCCTGGTATACTTTTCTTAGCTAGCTCTCCGTTTCTGCTTACAGAACAACTAGGAAAGGACTTACTCTTCTCCAGACACTTTGGACATGTCAAAACCTGGCAACATTGAGCCTTGACGGTGGCATAGAGCACCTTTAAATCTGATTTCAAACAGTGACTGTTGAACAGATTTATGGTTTCTTGTCCACCACGCTGATTTCTGGAGATTGTTATCAGTGTTTAGCTTTGTAGGAAATGTCTTCTTTTGAAATGACATTTTAAATTAATGTGAAATTGCATTTTAATTTAATTTCGTGGGGAGTCATAAACAGGTGGGAGAATTATGTAACAATAATTGTGTTTGCAAGAAATTGACTTCATCCTAAAATTGCATGAATATGCGATTACAGTTTGTTGCCATCCTGAAATGCACCGTTTAACCATAAACTGCAGTGTAAAAGACACCTTCCTGTGGAAGTCCTTAATCTACTGTGTGATGGCTTAAGTAAGAACACTAACTATATTGTCAACTACCTATTCTCAAATACCTTAACTACCAGCTCGCCAACAGGCGTTTGAGTTTGACATCTGCAATGCATAAAGTAGAAACTCAACAGTATTTGAGAATTTGCCGTGGGCTCGCAATATTTTTATCAACGATATGGAGACCTTGAGAAACGAGGAAGCCTGAAACATTTTGAAAAGTTGTTCTCTTAATAACCCCACCCCATTTATCGAAGACATTACCTTTTTTGCTACTTAAAAATACTTTGGACTGTTTCACAGATGCAAAAATAGCTTTATTAACAACTTTAGTAATTTATCACGTTCAGTTTCTTTTTTCCCAGAAATGTTGCGTTTGTACACTGAGAGTTCATTCATTTAAAGTTTGTCCTTGGCAATTCTTTATTGAACGGATTCCATTTTATTCTCTTATTTTTTAAACAAAGCTGATAAATAACGGAGACCAGGCAGGCTCAAACCGATTATATTTCTGGACGCAAACCAGATGTGCAGTTAATCCATCATTGTTCCTGTGTCACCTACCCCCACCCTCACCTACACTTGGAAAAAAACCAAACCAAGCCTGATTTCTGCGCTAGTTCATTTCCTTGAACCCGGTGAGAGCCTCTCTGCAGTAATTTCCAAAAATAGTTTTGGAAAATGCAGAAAACTGCAGTGCTCATTCTGCCTGCTGCATTGTGAGTCCAGACCAACGTAACTTTCACTGCGAACTTCTCTCTCTTGGCCGAGACGTTTGGCCGCTGCCTGTCATTGCGTTGGTGAGGATCTTAAAAACTAACGTGACGGTGCACGGTGCGGGTCCTGGATGCCCCTGCTTTTTGTAGCGCCTCCTGCAATTCTAATTGTTCCAGTGATGGCTGGTGTAACCTCGGTTACTTCAGTTTGTGCTTAGTAGAATTTAGTTACATCTGACCAGTACTGACTGGTAATAAATAGCAGTATTACTCCCTTCCTTCTAGGGGCTTGGGAAACCAAAAAGAATGCACTGAAAAATCCCTTACCTCTTCCGAAGTAACTGGGCACCTGAGGAGTATTTCCCAGTCTCACTTTGGAAACTAAATTACAAGCCAACCTACAGCCTCATCTTTGTTTAATGTAACCAGTGAGCCCATTGACACTCTTTAGCCTGTGTTCTTTCTGTGCTTGACATTCTCAGCCTCTCTGGAGGTGCCTTCAGGGGCGCTAGGTGTGTGCTGTGACTTGAGGGACAGTGGCAAATAATTATTCCAACTAACATTGGTCTGTCAAAGCTTATTGTGAGCCAAGGACCATTCTAAGAACTTCCCTCCACTCAAAAACACTGTGAAATAAGTATTATGATTTTACTGATGCAAAAAAAAAAAAAAGAAAACAAGCACAGAGAGGCCAAGGAGTACACTGAAGGTCACGCAGCCAGTAAAAGGCAGAGCGCTCAGCCTGGTATTCCGACTTAGAAACTTTTATACCACACACCTTCTCTAGGGACATGCCTCTGGGATGTAAGGGAGGTACCTTGAGTTGCCGCAGTGTCCACTCAGAATCTCTCATTATTCCTTTAGGTTAAGGCAGCAGTGAGAACCACGTTTGATTTTGTGAGCCCAACTCACAGTCTTCCTTGACTGCCAGAAATGTTAGGAAGGATTCTGAAGTCCTGTCTAGCCTCCAAAGGATTGAATCCCATGGATCAATTCCAAATGTCTGCACTGAGCACAGGAGGGGTCTATGTACCAAGCACCTGCCATGCCTGGTTTAAAGCATTTGAATCTCTGAAAAAAATGCAGATTTTACCTGTAGGTATATACACAGGCAGCCCCTAGTGGTTGTCAATGCGCGGGACAAGAGTTAGTTTATTTAGAAAGCAAGACGCAGAGAGGTTGAGGCAGGGGACAGGTATGTTTGGGGCTGTGTGGGCACTAATCCACGACAGCGTTGGTTCCTGGGAGTGAGGAACCCACAATGGGAGGGAAGAAACAGAAACACACTGTCCAGCTGCCCTGAAAACAAACTGTCCGCGTCCTAATTTTGCTCTGGGCTGCTTAAGATCGCTGCTACAGTTTTGAGCATATCCATAGCAGTTTGGATCATGGCTAATACGCCTCCCTGGCCGGCCCTGGGCTGGGCTCTGTGGGTATACTGAGCAGCTCCAGCGAAGGTCAGAACAGCCTTCCGTGGTGGGATTGCCATTCCCACTGCATCTAGGGGAGGTGGGTGACTGAGGGTGGCTCTCCCCTTTGGCAGGGCTGGAATTCAGACTCTGGTGCCCGCGTCCTTTTCAGGCACCTCTCTGCCTTGGAAGCGTTTTCTGCAAGGGGAGGTGTGTGTGTTTCCTGATGCCCTTCCAGCCAGGGCTGCAGCTGGAGGTTGCCAAGGTGAAATATCCCTTCTTGTTTCATTTGATCTCAGAGCACAAACCCAAGGCAGGGGCGGGTGGGGAGAGAGAAGGCAAGAAAGGAGCATCCGTGGGTCTTGTGTTTTAAAACCATCATGGAATGTATCGTTTCCTTGGTTCTCCGTGTATTAACAAGATGACCAATACCTTCTGGCACGTGCTTTGACCTGCTTGTAAGTATCTTCAGTTGGATGGAGGAAAGGTAACGGGCACCTCATCATGGTCGTGTGGAGAGACTTTTGGAATTTTATTTCCGTGTTTGTAGGGAGACCAAGGCCTTTCAAAGTTGAGGACACTTCCCAGTGCCACACGGTGTAAATCACAGTGCCAACTATGCGATTATCCCCCGCAGAGGAATCGAGTGTGGCTTTATGGGATTCTTCACCAAGCACTATAGGAATAACCTGATATAAAACAGCAGGGGTGGAGAGTAAGGACAACTTTGAACTAGTTTAATGAATGTTTACATTTAAAAAAAAAAAAAAGGCTTTTCTGCAAACCTGGCAATACGGAGTGACAGCTTCCTTTCCCAGTTTCCCCCAACCTCACCTGGCTTCTCAGCCCTGGGAGAATGGTGGCTTGACTCAACCCCTTCTGCGCCGGTGCGCTCGGGCGCCTTCATTGTTGCGTCTGGCTTCCAACAGTCCCTTGGACGGTGCTCAGTAGTACTTCCATTATAAACATCAGATCGGTATCGGGGGAACATCTGTTTTAAGTCAACTTAGCCTCGATCCAGGAAAAAATACATTTCTGGCTCTCCACCTGCTCCAAAGGTCAATTAGCCACCCAAATAAGCCAGAGATGGCTGATGGGCTACAGGTGCAGAGGTTATTTTTAGCTGGATTTTGGCAGGTAAGCTGCTTGTTGACTGCAGCAAAAGAAGGGGAGGTAGGGGAGATTGATAAACCATTTTGCTGTTTTCAGTGCCGCGGTGCGCCAAAGCCCCCAGCAAATCCGTAAGGTGCTACTGGCCTGTTTCCCTTCTGCCGATGAAGGATTCGCGTCGGCAAAGGACACAGCGTAGGAGGTATTAACACTGCTTGCAGTATGTGGTGGAGCGGACCTCACGGTATTTGGGACAAGAAACAACCTTTGCGTTTCAGATATAGTTACCTGCCCTGAGCTGCCTCTGCTCTTTTTAACAGTGTTTTCAAAGAAATAAGGTCTTATTTTTGGTTCTGGAATCTGGATATTTTGCATTGTGTGTATCTTGGCTCCTTCACTTCACATCAGGCTGAATTCGGTCCAGAGGTTGCCAGTCCGGAGTGTTAGTCAAAGTTCTGCATGTTAACTCGGCCTCAGCTACAGAAGGAACAGTCACCATGAAACAAAAGCAAAACATGAAACAAAACCAAACCAAAGCCTAAAGGGCCGGTACCCTCTCAGGAGCATCTGGCGAAGCAAACGGAGAATTCCAAGAACTGATTGACAAATAGGCTCGGGTCTACTTGGGCCTTTCAGCCAGGACTAGAAAAACCGAATCTGGCCCAGTAGAGGGGCGTTTTGCCGGCCTTCCTTGACTGGCATTCCAGCACCTCAAAACAACACACACAAAACCAAAAAACAAACCAAAACAAAACAACCAAAAAATCCTCTGTGAGAAAATCCACAAGCCCTTAGGAACCAGAAGGAAACTGAGTAAAAATAGCTCTTGATAGCACCAGCTTCCGTTTCTGTGGGATCTAAGGAGTTGGACAGCCGAAACAGCCGGGCGATAGCTGCTGCTTCGCAGGCTGAAATCAATTTTTAAATCAGAAATCCAAAGATAATGAGACAAGTACAGAAGCAAACACATGGCAGTTTTCAGTTAATGAGAATGTTGGAAGAGTGCGAACCCAGATTCTCCTGGAGATGACGATAGCCAGGCCATCGGAGGACGAGCGGCCAAATATTTGTGTATTTTAGAAGTCTCCAACGTGCACAGGATTTTCTGGTTCTCAACAAGGCACTAGAATGAGGTGTCTAGGGTTTGTGTAAATGATCTTTATGAATCGTCTAGCTGGTAAGTTTTATGTCCTCAGAGGCTAAAGGGTAGGTCCAGATGCAATTGGTAAAAGATCGTTATACAGTAGTGGGATCCCTTCACTGACATGTACTAAGTGTTCTCATGCAGGGGAAAAACAAACAAAGAAAACGAAACACACCCGTACTTATTTAGAAAGATAACATGATTGAGAAGCAATATGAGATGATGGTTAAGGGCGTAGCTTGGAGGAGTTTGGTGGGTTCCACAGAGTCTCAGTTTCCTCGTCTGTAAAACAGGAATAATACCTATCCTATTGGGGATTAAATGAGATGCTGTGTGCAAAGCACCCTCGGACGTGGTGCTGTCATCATCGCCATCACCATCACATTTGTTGGCGGACTTGAAGTGTGCCTCGGAGCCTACACGTGGGAACACAGAGACCTTCGGGAGCTGTCGCTCCTAATTGCTGTTGCGCACAGGAAATAGTTAGTCTTCCTGAAAAGACTGAGCCAGGCACCTACTTAGCCATCAGTGGGCACTGGCGACCTCTTCGTGTTCCTGGGAGGATGAAATGAGAGAAGGCGACAGCAGAAAGTCAGCCCTGAGCGAGGAGGGTGCAGCCCAGCGGCTACTATTACGTGTAAGTGATCAGGAAATGCATTCACGGCACAGGGTGTCATGAAGGGTAAAAATAACTTTAACGTATTTATTAACTCTTGACCCGCGAGTGACATTCTCATGTTGTACTGGTGGAGAGACAAGACCGTGATGAGAAGATGTTTAGTTTATGATGGAGAGGAGAATCACCAATACACATGGCCTCAGGCAGCCGTGTCTTTATAGATGGAGAAACGATGCGCGTGTGTGTGCACGCATGCACACGTGCACGAATGGGTCGCCTGGAGTTGATAGAGCTTTTAGGCGAGCACTTAGGTGTGTGCACGCGTGTACCTCCCTCTGCCTGTTTCTTTATTAGTGCTTTCGCTGCTCGTTGCCTTGGGAAAATGCAGAAGAACGGTAGAAACCTGGTGGGGTTATAAAGGTTCCAGAATCTTTCTGAGTCCTTATGGCCGCTGTTCCTAAGTCCCTGAGAAGGCTTCGTTAGCTCCTGTCTCTCCCCGGGGTACCACCTTCCACTATTTCCCCACCGTGCTGGACCTTAAAATCTGGTCTCTTCATCATGACCTGCGTTGCGGAGCCTTTGATAGCTCCATCCGGCTTCACCTTCAGTCCCATCTCATGCCCTTTCTTTCCTTGAACTGGCCCAGACCCCTTTCGTCTGGTAACCTTTGAGCTTGCTGTCCTCTCTCCCTAAAACCCTTCCCCCCAGCCCCACCTCACTCCTGCACATGGCCACTTCCTTCTTGGGGAAGCCTCCCGGCACCCCTCTTCCATAGCTCCCCAGGTGATTCTCAATCCCTGGGCCCTGTTGTCTCTGTCACACTTATCAAAGTCAGTGATTGTTTTAACTTACTGTCTGTTATCTCTGATGCCCGCAGAAATGTCATAATCTCCTCCAGGGCTGAGAAAGAAGCAGCCTTAACATCGTCATCAAGTGCAGAACCAGGCACACAGCTACGCTCGACAAAGGATTTGTTGAGTGAACGAATGAATGAATTTTTAGGAAGCCTCACTGGATTTATTTCCCCCTTATTCCGGAAGGCTCACCTCTTGGCAGCTGCCCTGCCAGCAGAGCCGAACCGTAGAGCCAGATTAGCAGGCATTCAGGGACCCACTTATTTCAGTAGGGGAATTTGCATTCTCTGGGCTCTGTGCCGTGGGTGCCTGCCGCCCCCCGGGGACCACCTGCTCCCCACCAGAAGGACCGTGCTCCTTGGAGAATTGCCCGCTGGAAACAGTCCAGGTCAAAGGAGGTCCCATACGAACGCGGCTTGCCAGTGTTCTCCAGTTTAACTTTCCCAAGCCTTCGCCACCTCCATCTAATTTCGGCTGCAGTTGCAGCTGTAAAGGTCGTTCTTCAGGTCCCGGACAGACAGGGCTGTCTCCTTGGCCGAGATGACAGGTCACCATCCATGCAAAATCTCAAAATTCCCTACTGCAGGACTCAGTTGAATGTTCCTGTTGTGGAAGGTGATGGAATGGAGGGTTCGTGCATCGGAGAAATAAGTAAGAAAGGGGTCATTACGATGCCTGTTAGGAGTGTCTACTACCCACAGAATCCCCTGAAAGGATCCTGATGGAAAATGATGCTTGGGGCCCTGTGTCCATAGTATTTACACACCCCAAGCAAGGTATATCCCCCATCTCCAGGCAAGATCGTCATAACACAGTGAAAAAGTAAACACTCCTTATGGAGATTCCCTCTTTCTTTTAAGAAGTCAAAAGCCTGCCTGTGGTATAAGAGAGATCCTTTCAAAAACTCTGATCAATTTATTGATTCATCCTTTCACCAAATATTCATGAAGCACAAGCTCGGTGCCATGCTCTGTGCTAGCAGCTTGTTAGACAGGGATGAGCAAGACAGGTGCGGCCCCTGCCCTCAAGGGGCTCACAGTCAAGTAGCGGGTCAGAGAGTAAGAGAAGAAACATATCCCCGTTTAAAATTTGTTCCCAGTTGACTGGCTCTGTGACCTTGAACAAGTCACTGAAGCTCCCTGTGACTCAATGTCCTCACCTGTAAAATAGGATAAAGTTAGTTCCTCCCCTGTTGTCAACAGGAAGTGAGTTGTAAAATACAAAGCATTTAGAAAAACGCTGTATAGGTACTAGCTATTTATAAATACTCAACACTTTAAAGGAAACGATGTGATGGAGTGATTCCAGGCGTGGGAAAGATTTAGGCATTAGATTGGTTCGATCTTTTTCTAGGTCATTTAGTTAGCAAATGCTAGAGTCCTCATTCCAACTTCAGAACCTCTGTCCTTAATCTCTGTGCTGATGCTGTTTCTTTAAAATACATACACAGGGATAAGGCACAGCACCGCCCGCGCTTCCCTGTTGTCCTCTCCCTGTGCCTTTCTCGCCCCCGTTATGTTCGTTCTGTCCTAAGACATGTTATTCCCATCAGGCAAGCAGTCCATCTAGTCGAGGTTAGACGTTTGAATAGGCTGTCACCATCACCTAGTGCAAGGTGGGAAGAGCAAAGGAAGGGTGTGTGTGTGTGTGCACGCACACGAGCGTGTATTTGCGTACGTAATGACAGAAGGTGTTAAACCACGTGAAAGAGGAACACTCCTGTTTCTATCTTTCTGACTATTAAGTAGTCCCTGTTGAGTCTCATTAAGCAAGCAGACATGCCACACCCTCCTCCTTTTATCCTCAGTGTCTCCTATCATGCTTGCCCTCTCTGCCCGCAAGCAGCTGGGAGGGCTTATACTGAGTCTGATCAAAGGCTACAACACAGATGGGCAGTCAGCAAGCACCCCCTTCGTTGTGCGTCTTTGTAAAATACCGTTCCAGCTAATGCCCTAGTTCTATGGCCCTGTGAAGCAGAACTCTTGGAAGGAATGATCTCTGTTTCGTACCTCCGTTTCCTCTCCCCATCCTCTCTTGAACTCGCTCCAGTCAGGCTTTCGTTTCTGCCTCTCCTCCGCATCTGCCCTGGCTCAGGTCACCCTGACCCAGAGCGGTCAACCCGATGGTCCGTCGGGGCTCCTCCTGTTACTCAGACCATCCACAGCATTTGACGCCACTGAACACCCCCTCCCAGAAACACTCTCTACATTCGGCTCTTGGGACGTCGCTTCGCTGGTTGCCCCCATCCAGTTGATCTCTATACATTGGGACGCTCCAAGCCCTGTTTCTCCACCTCTGCCTCCATTTTTTTTCCTCTCCTTATGTCCACTTCCTGGGTGACCCCATCCAGCCACATAAATGCCATCCACATAGTGATACATTCCAAATGGGCTTTTCCCATCCCAGACCTGTCCTGAACTCCAGACTTGTATATCCGTCTATTTAATCTCTGCATTTACTTGCCCAGTAAGCTTCCTGAACCCCATATGTCCAAAACCAAACTTTGGATCTCTAGCCCCCGTCCCCTTCCCAAACTCCCCCGTGTCTCGGCTTTCCCTTCTCCATGAATGGAAACTGAATCCCCCTCAGTTGCTCAGGCCAGCCACCATGGAGCCATCCCTCTTGCTTTCCCCCTATCCAGTTCGTTAGCAGCCTGCTTTGACTCTACTTTCAGAACAAATCCAGCATCTGAGCATGTATTACCACTTGCACTGCTACCACCTAGGTCTCGGCTATGATCAGTTCCACAGGCTGGATGATTGGCGCAGCCGCCATCTGGACACAGTGCCTGTGCATTTGGCCACTAGACTCTGTTCTCCCCATAGTGGCCGGCGTAAATCTTTTACAGCAGAGGTTCTGAAGCTTTGGTGAATATCAGAATCAACTAACCAAAGCACTTGGTATAAAAAAACAAAAAAACAAAAAAACAAAGAGCCAATCCCCATCTTCTGTCAGGAAGTCTGTGCCTCTGTGTTCCTTTCAGAAAATACACATCCAAATCTGGGAACAGAAGCCAGATGAAAGCTTCCTTAAATCAGAGTGAAAGGGCTTCCCCTGGTGGCGCAGTGGTTCAGAGTCCGCCTGACGATGCAGGGGACACGGGTTCGTGGCCCGGTCCGGGAAGATCCCCCATGCCGCGTTGCGGCTGGGCCCGTGAGCCATGGCCGCTGAACCTGCGCGTCCGGAGCCTATGCTCCGCAACGGGAGAGGCCACAACAGTGAGAGGCCCGTGTAACGAAGAAAAAAAGAACAAACAAAATCAGAGTGAAAGCTAAGATCCTTTACAGGGTCCTGCGTGGCTGAGCCTCTCTTCCTCCATGACCTCATCTGCTGTCATTTGCCCTCTCACTCACTCTGCTTTGGCCCCCCCCCCAGACCTTCTTGTTCTTTTTGAAAAACCCCATAAAAGCACCACCGTTGCACTTGCCTCCTCCTGGGCTGCTCTTCTAGGTGCCTGGAAAGACTCACTCCCTGTAGGTCTCTGCTCAGATATCTCCTCCTGAGGGAGACCTTCCTTAAACACCACCAGATAAAATAACGCTTTCTTTTACCATTGCGCTCTCTTAGTATCCACCCCCACCCCCACCCCCACCCCCACCCCCACCTGGTTTTTTGTAGACATGGTATATTTTTGTTTATTTATGGTTGGTCTTCCCTGCCCGAAGGTAAACTCATTGACAGCTGCATTCCCCCCGAGCCTACAGCAGTGCCTGGAGGGCACACAGAAGTGCTTGTAAATACTTTGTTGCTTGAATTGAATGCAAGTGTTGCTGAACTTAGCACTGGAAGCCATCTGCAAGTGAAAAGTCCTTCCTTCCCTTCCCTTCTGCTCCTTCCCAAGGAAGCCAGCCTCATGAGAGGGTCCTCTCCCGGGAATTCCCGAAATCCCGGCAAAGGACTTGAAGTAAGCCAATAAATAATTAGCTCTGAGATACGAACCTACACAAAAGCAGAATCCACAGATTTTCTAATTGATCTTCCTGGCTTTGCATTGGCCACGGCCAGTCGCTGGCACCAGAAGCTGCTGGTGCAAGCACCCGGGGGAGACGGAGGGTGGTAGTGGAATATTCCTTAACCCCGTGCAGGCTCACCGTTAGTGTTAATGGAATCTGATAAGGGTGACTGAGGAAAGAGCCTTGAGTGAACGTCTCTGTCATCCTCATGAAAAGAGTAGCACCAGTAACCGGTGACATTTATGGACTGCCTAAGAATGCCAGGACGGTGCCAAGTGCCTCTCGCAGCTTAGCTCACTTGAAACCTGTAACCTTCTTGGGGGTGAGGATGATTAGGGCTCTCCGTGATGCATATGGGGAAACTGAGGCGTGTGTTGTATGTCTGTACTTGCTCAAGTCCTCCAGTAATAAGCAGCAAAGTCAGGACGTGGACCACCTCTAGTGATCCTGAGGGTGGCTCCCCACTGCCTTCTCCGTTTCCTCCTCCCAAACGCAGAGTTCTGTCTTCTGCCTCACTAGATCTTGGGAACGCATCTCGTGCATAGGAGGCTCGAGAGAGAGAAGCTAGGGGGATGCTGCTGAAAAGGGGTTCCTTGGGGCAGATGCCCACCTACATCCCGTTCCCACCCGCATGTATCAGTTGTTTTACTCACCTTTGTAAGAGCTGCACCTATCTTGCACGCCCACCACACACACCAATGCTCGTTATACATTTCACCGCTTGACTTGGTAGGTTTCAGACTCATTTGATGAGTCAAGTGCAGAGCAGATCAACTACCTGGAAAGAAACGGTCCCCTGACCCCCACCTGTGTGACATCCCACTCCAGGAACGGCAGAGGGGGGGATGCAGCTAGGTGTCCCCGCAACCTGGGCTGGGGAAAATCGAGAAAGCCTCGGTGTGCAACACCTGCCCAACCTTGAGTAAGATGAATGCCGTTTGGAGGTGCCAGTCCCCTTTACACACTCAGTGAAGGCCGCGCCCGCCTCGCATTAATCACCACGAAGCAAACACGGGCTCCCAGCAGAAGAGCCAAATGATTGGGAACAAATTCAAAACAGCTTTATTTCATTGACAGACAGGGCCTTTTTGTTAAACTCTGGTTTAAAAACCTTTTACATCTCTGTCTCGTTCACACGTTACGTTACCGTAGTCAGTCACAATTTTGTAAACCGAGGAACTTGGAGCTGGCTTATTTATCACACCCTACTGGCAGGAAAAGGGTCCCAGAAAAACACTCTTTATTTGAATTTTTTTGGAAAGCTATTGAACAGTGCTAATGGGAATGACGCTGTTATCAGAAGTAAATGGGCTTCTGAACTGAAAAGGAAAATAAAAAGTCTTCTAAATTTCAGTGTGCAAATGGAAAACAGCAGTAGATTAAACAAGAGTATGTGGTCCGCAGGATAGCTCTTCTGCTGGGAGAAGACGGCAGCTGGGAGGAAGGACCAGTTGTCTGCGGTTAACGCAAGTTTTGGTAAGGAGTACTAGTTAGTTAGACTTCGGTAGGAGCTGTATAAACCAACTTTGGCCCCAATTACCAGATTGGTCGGTTCAAAAGCCTCTTGTTTCCAGCTTTTTCCCCCCCTAAATGACCAAAGAGTTACCCAAACCTTTAAGGCGCGTGAATCAAGGCCTACTAATTCTAGTATTAATATTTGAGCCTCTAGAATTATCTAGAAACATCTTCCATGAAAAAGAAATGAAGAGGAATGCAGAAAGAGTCAAATACCTTTTGACTGTTCCTCCTAAAGGCTTATCTTTCCAAGAGTGAGCAGGTCAATCCCAAAGAGGAGAAGTTAAGCTCTCTCCCTGATGCCGAGGCAGTAGAGGGTCTGGTGTGCCTCGTGTTTAGAAAACTCATAAACGTTGAACCCAACACCTGCCCCAGAAGCCTGTGCTCTCATCTATTCTTAGGAATGTGTATCTGATTTTGTTTTTAGTCTTTTCGTTTGTTTGTTTGTTTGTTTTCTGTTCTACTGTCAGAAGCCAACTGGGAAGGGTCCTAAATTAGGATCACCTCTTCTGGGAAGCAAACTGAGCTTATGAAGTGTTATCCAGCAAAACGCGTCTCTTGGCTCTGTGCGGAAACGACGGATCAGTCCAGATGCTTTTACATGGATGATCTCTGGATGGACTGCTAGGATTTCTAGAAATCCTAACCCCCCCCCCCACTAGAAAATCCCCATAGTCTGGAAGGGTGGAGCTCTGACCTCAATCGTGATTGGTCCCTGATGATCAAAGCTCCTTGGCACGTGTGAGCCAGCGGCAGCTAGGCGAAAAGGTTTGGACCGGTGTAGCCTTCAGGCTGTTGCTGGAGGGGAAGCAGGAGGCACAGAAGTTCAGGTCATGATAAATAAAGCAGAAAAGGTCCATAATCCAGGGAGCTAGCTGGCTTAGGGATTTAGTCCATAGTGCAGCATTCAAACTGATAATTTAAAGAAGTCGTGTTAAAAAAAAAAAAAAAAAAAAAAACCCGCAACTTTTTTACAGTTTGGTTGCTTTAAAGCTGCACAGGTCAGGTTTTTCTCATCTTATTAAACCGGGGAGTCTATATTCATCAGGGAGTGGGGGAGATATGAGTGTGAGGTCATTACCATCTCTTTGGGAACTTTTTCAAAGAGCACAAACATTTTGGACAAAGCACCATCAGGGCCGGTTACTCCTGCCTACTCTGCCGCTTTGATGATGGCATGACGTTCAGAGATTGTCCTGTTGAGGGGTGTGTCCCACATGTGAATGTGGTTGAGAACCACATGCCCTTTCTTTCCACGGCTATTCATTTCCTAGACTGTGAAATAGGCATACACTTCCAGGCTAATGGTTTTTAATCAAATGTGTGCTTGCTCTATTCTGATACACACGATTAAGGAGCTTTGTTATCGGGGTAAGTCTTACAATGCACGCATCCCCTAAGTGCATTTTTTCTTACTTGCTACATGCATTTTGACAGGCTGACAGCGACCCTTTCTTCTTAATTCAGAGAACACATTTTTAGGTTTTGGAGTTGGTGCACTTGTTAAAGGAAGCCAGAAAGCGATTTCAACCCTTGGAGAGGGTGTAAAGTACAGAAAGAGGGGGCGTGGTTCCCTTCCCCTCACCTCTCAGAGCCCCCTGTTACCGGAGAGGGTTCATTGTGTACCCAAACCTAGTTTCATTTTATTTTCTCTGGTTTGCAGCCTGGAGTTTTTTTTTATTGCCTGTCTATTTGAAGCGAGCTGTTTCAGGTCCTTGAAGTCTAAAGAGGGGCCTAGCTGGCCCTTTGCCAGCCTCCCATCCTGAGGCAGGCTCAGCTTGCATCCAGTAACTCTCTGCTGGTTTTCCTAAGCCACTCTTGGGTCGTTCTTGGCCCCCAGTCCTGCATTCCCCTTTGCTTCGTCAACATAGCTCTTTTACTGGGTCCCTTAATTGCTTCAAGTAATCGATCTGTTGGCCTAAAAAAAAATGAGTCGGTAACCGTTCGGGGGTAGACGTTACACCAGATTCTGCCCAGGGATGAGTGTGCTGGTGGGAGGTCCACTTCTCTGGAGACAGTGGTCAGTGGCATGGCAACCCCATCCTTGTCTGGTTCTCTACATGGTCTCACTGGGTGGTAAGGTGGCCAAACCTTGCTTGGGCTTGCTCACGTGTTCATTTCATTCACTCATTCATCCTTTTTTTCATGTAAAATCACTTACCATATACATTCTCGGTCCTGGTAGAGGTCACATTTTCTGCAAAGCCATTCAGCCTCCTCCAGAGACAAGGCCTCCGTATGGAGAACATTCAATTGGTATGTACCCCGCTGTTGCTGTACTGGAATACAGACTCCACAGAGTTCATGCAGGGAACAGAGTTAAGAGTCCTTCTGGGCAGGGGAAGGCCACACCATTCATCTAGAGCTCCCTCATCTGCAGTAATTTTGACATGCTTTTCTGAAGTTGAACATTTTTTAATCTATTCAAGTGCTTTACACATATTGGGTATTTTTTTTTTTGGGTGGGTGGCGCCGTGTTGGGTCTCCATTGCTGCGCGCGGGCTTCCTCTAGTTGCGGCGAGCAGGGACTACTCTTCGTTGCGGTGCACAGGCTTCTCGTTGCAGTGGCTTCTCTTGTTGCGGAGCACGGGCTCTAGGCGTGCAGGCTTCAGTAGTTGTGGCACGTGGGCTCAGTCGTTGTGGCTCGCGGGCTCTAGAGCACAGGCTCAGTAGTTGTGGCACACGGGCTTAATTGCTCCGCGGCATGTGGGATCTTCCTGGACCAGCGCTCGCACCCTGCATTGGCGGGTGGATTCTTAACCACTGGGCCACCTGGGAGGTCCCTATTATTATTATTATTGAAGCTGTAATATTATTAGTGATAAAATTTAGCTAAGCTTTTCCACATCATCATCGGGCCTTTTTTCTTAAGTGATCCAGCAAGTCCTCGATTCTGCGTGTATATTTATCTTACAACATAATCCTAGTTTTTAGTACATGCTGAGTCTTTGATTTCTTGTTTTCAAATGCCTGTCTTTAGAACCAGAATATCTGTAGCTGTTTTCTGGCATGAATTGGGGCTGAAACGGTGAGAAATTTAGAAGACACTTCCAGCTAAGGGGAAGCCAGTGCACATCTAGGGATTAGTGGTGGTCTCTAACCAGCATTAGAAAAAAGAAATAACCCCCTTCACCACCGCCATCCCTAAAACCCACCTATCTGAAACTTCTTAATGAAAAACAGAACCAAAAAAATCTTGGGCAGGCGTTCCTCCACCCAAAGTTATATGCAAAATCACATGCTGATGTAATCATTTCCATTCTGAACTCAGAAAATAGAGTTAAATGGTTTTTAAGCTTTTTGATTTTGGATTGTCGATGCAGAATCTTTAAAAAAACAAAAAAACAAAACAGCTAAATATTTTCCCAAAATCGAACATATACAGCAGATATGAATGAAGGGCATTGTTTTCAGTGGGAAGCTGCAAACCCCCCAACTTCTGCTTCTTCACCGCTTGGGAACCCCCGAGACCCCAGAGAAACTCAATATGAAAATCCCTCTGTAACTGTAATAGTCGCTCCTCTGTCTGAAACTCACTATGACAGTGTTTCTCAAAATATAGTTCCTGAGTTACTTGGCGGATCGCAGCCGACTGAATCAGAATCTCACGGGGTGCAGCCCAGGAATCTGCCTCTGTATCCAGCATCCCAGGTGATTCTTGTCAACCCTAAAGTTCGAGAACCGTTGGACAACAGAGTTACGTATTCCGAATCTATCTTTTTGTCCACTATAAAAATAATACATATACATTCAAGACCTGAGCACAAAACAGGGAAGGGAAAAATCTCTTTTGCTTTCACCACCCTAACCTAAAAGTTTTAGGACTTGGATGTATTTCCTTTCAGCCTTTTTTTTTTTTGCCTATACATAAGTTTTTGGTTATAATGGAGTTGTAGCCATCCTTGTTGTTGTTGTGTCATTATGGTTTATATGTGTTAAATAATTTGATCTTCGTGACAACTCTGTCTGATAGGTTATTATGATACCCATTTTACAGGTAAGGAAATTAAAGCAGGAAGATGTTTATAGGCACCTTGACAGCCTGCTTCTTTCTACTGTAACTATATCAAAAGTTATATTATTTTTCGTAATTACATTTGTCTTGTTGCTTTGGACTGTAAATGGCAGACTTTTAGTAGACTTCAGCTCCCATATTGGATATGGGAGTTCCCAATTGTCAACATTATAATATTTGCCGAAGTGCTTTTTTTTTTTTTTTTTTCTATATGTAAAACTAGTTTCTTGGAAATGTTTCTTGAAAATTGAATCTCTGGTCAAAAGATTTGAGCCACTGACGTATTGCTGAAATCCCTCAGTGAATACCACCAACATATACTGAGCATAATTTTCTCAAAGGGCTATTATGAAGCACATCCCAACTTGATATTATGGAATAAGCTGTCACATTTTAGTGAAATTTGTGGGTTATTGATAACCACACATATCGTATTTCCTCCCTTTACAGAAATCTAAGTAAAAGAATCACTTTTTCCCAGTAACTGGATGACTTGATTTCTTACAATCTACTGGGCCTTCTTGGAAACTCAGAAATGTAGCCCTTTCATCTTCATTCACAAAAGATTCGCTCTCACCCTTTTTCTTCATCACAATTCCATGAAGCTATTGTGACTCTCTGGGAGAATCAAGATCACATCTTTTTTCAGAGAAGCAAAATACTACCACCGGCTCAGGCACTCTGCAGCCCAGCTTCCAAGCCAGAGAGCTGTCTAAGCTTCCTCTTCAGTGTGCTCAGGCCTCTGGACCCAGCTCTGCCCACCCTTTTTGTGACTTTGAGTCACAACGCTTCTGTCTGCACCCGTGACAAGTTAGGTGCCGTGTGAAAAGAGCACAGACTTTAGAGTCAGACAAACTGAATTTAAAGCTTGGCTTCACCGCCTGTGTGTGGGTTGTGTCACTGTGTGGTCAAGTTCTTTATAACTTCTTGCTTCCACTTCCTGACCTTCCAAATGGGCACAATCATACCTACTAGACAGGGTCGTTATGAAGATGAAATTATTTAACGTGTGTGAAAACAACAGCAACAGTGACAGCAGTGGCTGAAATGTATCCGGAGTTTATCATGTGTCAACGTCAGTGTTTACCGCTTTACATTTATTATCCTGTGTCATATTCATAGTTATCCCAAGAGCTAGGTGGTATTGTTATTCGCATCTTACAGATGAGGCTTAAAGTGGTGAACTGTTAGGTCAAACCGTTTGAAATTGCCACCTTTGTGGGTAAAAATGGTCAACTTTCATCAGTGTCATACGGTTCAGGGTAATCATTTGCCCAAGTCTCAGAGAAACGGTGGTAGAGCCAGGGTTTTGACCCACTGCTGTACAACAGCTAGCCCCGTGCTTCTCCATAATAAACTGAATTCTAAAGCACTGGACACGCTTCCCGGCAGAAATCAGAGACTTAAAACCTGTTCATTTCACTTTTTTACACATCCACGTCCACCATTAAAATGTACCAAAGATCAAACAGGGCCCTTGAATTTTGACAAACATCCGAATTCTGAATTGCCACGTGGAACAGGGTCTCCAGAGCTAGCACAATGGGGAAAATTGCCGTGGCCAGTCCTCACATTGTGTGGATTGAAAAAAAATACATGCATGCGCACAGACCTGATTTGAATGGTATTTCTGAGTGGAAGCTAAGTAGGAGCTGAAAATGGCCTTTTAAAATACAGAACATAAGGATGCAATTCACAGAGATGGTCTAAACTGTAAACATGCAGCTGTGGGGTTTGTGAGTCTCCGTGCTTACATACCAACAGCATACAAATTGTCGAGTACTTAAAGTTCCATTGTTGCTGAAAGGACCTCACCCAGTGTCCTCAAATGGTCCCAATTTTTTTTATTTTTTTTTGAACCAGAGGATTCATAGCTCTCACAGGAGATACGATGAAATATAATGAAATACCAACACCAATAGCATATTAGAAATAATAAATAATGACTTCCCCAAATTCCTTTGTTTTATCATCATTGACTAATAGGATTCTTTCCCCCCCAAAATTCAAAGATTGACGTTTGCACTTCCCTAAACTCCTGCAAGAAAGCCCAGTGCAAAGTGCAGGGAATGTTCACGAACGTTTGGGACCTTTCTTACAAAAACCTCTCTCAAGCGTTCACGTGGACATTTATGGGGTTGTCTTTCAGCACCTGTTTCCCCTCTTCTCCTAGAAACCCTCATCGTGGCTGCTCTCCCTGTGGCTTCCTTGGGAGGTGCCATTTTTGTCTGGCCTCACTCGCCTGAACTCTGTTGATTAGTCCATGCTGGAGCACCTGCCCGCAAGCTCAACCGAGAAAACCCTTCGCCCAGGGTTTTAGAACTGGGGCATTTCCATCTCTTTCCATTGGTGGAAGCTTTGTGTTATAAACCCTGGGTTTCCTGCTATGTAGGAAGAAGATAAGGCAGAGATGCAGACCACTGAGTCCCTGGCTCCAGTATTGCCTAGGTCTTGCTCCCTCCCTGACGTTTCCAGTGGTTGCTCAACTCTTCCCTGCCATCTCATAGTTGGACAAATTCCCCTTTGTTTGGCTTGGGCTTTGTTACTTGCAAACCAAACATCATGGGAGGGTCTGCTTCTGGCCATGCATGACTTTGGAATCACTTTCTGACTCTCACGGCTCAGGACGGAAAGTACGCACACACGGTTACGTGCTGGTGTGTTGTGTGCAAAGGTGGGTGTGGTGACGGCAGAGCCGTGGAAGTTCTGAGGGGAGTCCCACGAATGCCAACCGGCATTTCTTGCTCTGGGCTCCCTTTGCACGCTGTCCAGAGCTCCATTTTTAACCCTGACTGTGCAGTACCATATACATCCATTGACCATCTCACTGTAGGAGACTCTGAGCGACTTGGAAGGTAGAATTTGCCTTCTCCAGGAGCACATCCCCAAGCCGTTAGCACAGTTCCTAGCCGCGTGTGAAAACATCATAAGCATTTGTTGGCCTGAACTAAATTAGTTGAACGTAATTAAAAGACGTGGTGGATGAAGGAAGATGAACCGTTTATAGCCCAGTAGGACCCAGCTGTGATGATTCCTGGCCCATCTCTTAGAATCGAGCTGGAATGGGCTCTTTCATCCAACATGGACGCCTTACTTTCTGTTTTAATGATGCTGTCTCAACCTCTGCCACTAAGCTGCGAGAGCTGGAGCAAGTCGCTCAACCTCTCTTAGTCTTTGGTTCCCCAGATGGTGTTAATGAGACCTACCGCTAAGGGTTATTGTCAATTTTGAGTGATACGGTCCCTGGAAAGTAGTGTAGTGGAACCGTGTACTTTGGAATCAGACCTTTCCAAGTCTGCTCTCTACTACTGGTGGAGCCCTGGACAAGAATCTGAATCTCTCTGAGCTTCTCATTGGTCAAGACTTTTCTCATCGCATTACCTTTGAATGGAACCTGTATCAATGGATTGAGATCCCTGGCAATTCCCAAGGTGAGAAGCAGCCAGTAGACTAAGATGCAGGCATGTAGACCGTGCGAAGTCCAGGTTTTGCGTAAGTAGTGGAGGCTCCCGGCTCTCATGCTAGCTGCTCTCGCTGTCTGGCTGCCTCTGGTGTATGGCAGAAGCCTTGCTGTGCTTGAGTGACAAAGCAGATTGCTTCCTACCACTTCTGTGGCTTGAGACCCCTTTCTCTATCCTAGTTTCACTCTGACTGGCAAGTTCACTCGGAGTGAAACCTTATCAAAACCTCAAGGTTTGGCTTAACTGCAAAGGGTCGTGGTTGATATCACATTCGTGCCCCAGAACTGAAGACCACTCGTGAGAAATTCCGTAAGCCCAGGAGTGTGGTTTATGTCAAAATCAGTCTGTTGGAGTGAAGCTGTTTGATGCCGGGTGGAAATATAGCATCATCAACTAGAATCCTCAGGCCTTAGAACCTCTTAACTCAGCACCAGCTGGTGGGTTAAGCACTGGAGAGGTTGTGACCAATCCAGTTCCCTGACCATCATCTGAAACAATACTAAGCACAATCAAAAGCAATATTAAAGTGTGTCATCTCAGGGGAAGGAAGGCAGGAATAGAAAAGCCAGGACTCAGGAGTCAGAAGGACTTTATTTATTTATTTATTTTATTTTTAAAATTTATTTTGCGGTACGCGGGCCTCTCACCGTTGTGGCCTCTCCCATTGCGGAGCACAGGCTCCGGACGCGCAGGCTCCGGACGCGCAGGCTCAGCGGCCACGGCTCACGGGCCCAGCCGCTCCGCGGCATGCGGGATCTTCCCGGACCGGGGCGCGAACCCGCGTCCCCTGCGTCGGCAGGCGGACTCTCGACCACTGCGCCACCAGGGAAGCCCCGGAAGGACTTTTGATTTAGACTGAGTTCGTCTTCTTCGTACTACCTGGGGACCTCAGCTGAGTTCCCAAACCTCCACCTCCTTCTTTGTAAAATGGAGGTAATACCAACTGCCTGGATCTGTTAGGAAAATTAAATTAGGTGAGGCCCATAAGATCACCCTGCACAAGGCTGAGAGAAGCAGGAGCTCAGAGATGGTCCCTTTTTGACCTTCTTATAGACCTCTGGGGATGTGCAGAGTAGCCCAGGGGAGCTATGGCCAGGCACCCTGGCCCATCTGCGTAGGTTGTATCAGTGTGGTTCGTATAACTGTTTTCATGAACCATAGCAAACTGGAAAGACCCCAGTGTTGATTTTGCCACATAAAAATAGGTACAGGCTCCTTCAGATCCACACGTTGGAATTTTAGAGGTTTACTGGGGCTTATGGCCACCTCTGCAGTCAATATGACAAGTGCAGAATTGTTCATTTGATGCAAACTTTTGAGAAGCGAGGTGTGGGAATGGGAGGCTGGGAGGATGATATCTGTTGAGCATTTTCTTTGTACTTTCATCTGGAAACTTTATCCTTGCAACTGAGGCTTATAAAGGTCAGTGGTTGGTCCAGCATGGCACGCATATAGTAGGTGGCAGATGCGTATAATAACAAGTTCGGAGCGGGGCGGTGGGGGTGGTGCTCATTTTGGGAGACCAGGGATACAAGAAGCTACCTCTTAAATTTTGAAATCTCTATCGGAGCGTAGTGGCAGTGCGGGCGGAGCGGCGGGGCTCCCTAAACTCCTACCAAAAATAGAGCACTAGAATTCAGGACCTATTGCTTTTGGCCATTTTCATCTTTGTTATGAGTCTAGACAAGGAAATGAATAAAGCACCCAGCACATGTTAGGCACTCAGGAGTTGGGGGGCCCCGTACGGGTCATTGCAGCTAGTCTCAAAACATTGCGGTTCTCAAGCTTGAAGGGTACAGGGTAGGGCTGCACTTCCTTGCTTCCCTTGACAATAGGTTCCACTCTGTGACTTGCTTTGGCCAATGCAATGGGAGTGAAGGTGATGGATGTGACTTCTAGGAGAAAATTTTAAGAGCCAGTGCCTCCACCTTGACTCCTTCACACGCTCCAGCAACAAGGGAGCAATGTCCAGATGGAATATCTTAGGTCCCTGAGTGACCACAGTCAACAGAGCTTTCCTGCTGAACATTATTGGACGTGGGGCGCGGGGGAGGAACGAACCTTGGTCGTGTTACGTCACTGCAATCTTGGAATTATTTGTTACTGCAGCAGAACCTAGCCTATCTTGCCTGATACAAACCTTTTCTTTCTTGCAAAACTTCACACCAGGGTTGCTTTATTCATCTGCTTACGCCTGCTTGTGACTTCACCCTCCTTCCAAATGTATTCCAGGCTCTCATGCATGATAAAGACAGTGAGGTTCAAAGTGAAACAAAGACACCTGCATGGCACAGAGGGGATGTACTGCTACAGTAAACCGATCACTCACACCGGACCCTGAATTCGCTCAGAGTTTTCACTCAGGCACCAGGGGAGCCCTGTGGAGTTCTCATCTAAC
>RJWK010002706.1:0-13606 GCA_004363435.1 Platanista minor
TACAATAGCCAGGAGATGGAAACAACCTAAGTGTCCATCATCGGATGAATGGATAAAGAAGATGTGGCACATATATACAATGGAATATTACTCAGCCATAAAAAGAAACGAAATGGAGTTATTTGTAGTGAGGTGGATGGACCTAGAGTCTGTCATACAGAGTGAAGTAAATCAGAAAGAGAAAGACAAATACCGTATGGTAACACATATATATGGAATCTAAGAAAAAAAGAAGTGTCGTGAAGGGCCTGGGGGCAGGACAGGAATAAAGACACAGAGCTAGTAGAGAATGGACTTGAGGATATGGGGAGGGGGAAGGGTAAGCTGTGATAAATTGAGAGAGTGGCATGGACATATGTACACTACCAAACGTAAAATAGCTAGCTAGTGGGAAGCAGCCGCATAGCACAGGGAGATCAGCTCAGTGTTTTGTGATCACCTGGATGGGTGGGATGGGGAGGGTGGAAGGGAGGGAGAGGCAAGAGGGAGGAGATATGGGAACATATGTATATGTATAACTGATTTACTTTGTTATAAAGCAGAAACTAACACCATTGTAAAGCAATTATACTCCAATAAAGATGTTAAAAAAAAAAAAAAAGAAAGCGGTTACATTATTCCTAAAGTAAAGACTACTGCTTAGCCACACTAGCAAATTTTAAAAACAGGCTTTGAAAGAATCAAGCTGATTTGAAAACAAATTAACTCCCTGCCACAAAATTCAAAACCTTTAAGAAAAAATAAGAAAGAAAAATGTAGTGAGTCACAATGTGTATCATGAAAACATGAAATTACTAGAAGAATCAGGAAAATATAACTCAGAATAGAAAACTCAGTTATTAGAGACAGACTGCAAAATAACAGGAATAATCACTTTGACGTTCAATACATGTTCAATACATACATATATAGATGGTAGATTTAACATCAGATTAGAAACCACATAGAAGAAAATCAGTGTACACAAGACCTGGAAATGGAAACTATCCCACCTGAAAAACAGAGAGTTAAACCAATATTCAGAGACCTATGGGATAAAATCCAGCCATGTAACATTGATATAATTAGAATCCCAGAAGGGGGAGGGGGCAAAAATGAAAGAAATGTTTTCCAAAATTAAAAAAAAAATCAATCCACAGATTGAAAAGCTCAGAGCACCCCAAATTAACACACGAAAAGCACAAAAAAAATGCTTAAACAAATACTTAGAATAAACACAAAAAACATACTTAGATAATTCATAGTGATTAATATGTTAAAGGTTCTATTGGAAAAAGAGAACAATGTGAATAAGTAGATGAAAAAACTCATCAGACAGTTGAAAACAACAGGAAAGAGCCAAATGGAAGTAGGGTTCATAGGAAAAAGTTCCTGAAAGATCATCCCAGCTGAAACCTTCAATAAGACTGTATCTCCATGCAACTTCTCTCCCCTGTTTCCTTCTATTTTGTAGGTGTTGAACAAACTCTAAAAATCTCCTACATTCGAATCTATATCCCAGAATTTGCCTTCCAGGGGACCCAGCCTGGGTAAAGGGTACATCAGAAAAAGAGAATGTTAAGTAACCTGGGGGAGAGTAGCTTTAAAAATAGAAAATAAAGAAAGGGAATTTATATATTATCACTTGTGCATCAGGCTTAGAAATATCTATTCTGGATTGGAACAGAAAAATGAGGGGCCCTAAAACAAAAGCAGATGGAATTAAAAAAAAAAAAGTTTGAGCTGAAACACTGAACAAATGTAAGACAAAGTTTAAGAAAAAAAAAGAAAAAAGAAAGAAAATTCAAAATTCAGCTGTACAGGAAGAAAAATGAAACGGTCATTGACTATAGTGAATACACTCACATAAAGCTAATTTATGTACAAATTTTCAACTGCTATAATCAATTTGCAAGGAATGGTAGACAAGAATAGTGTCAGAAGAGTGTTTAAATGCTATTAACATTAACAAAGCAAAAACGTTACTACAGATGGCAGAGCTTGTGAGACAGAGGGAAGGGAGAGCTGAAGGAAGGAAGGGGATATCATTGTAAACAGGAAAGTCAAAAGACAGTATCAATAGTTGAAGAAATAAGGAATGCAAGTTTGGGGTTAAAAAATGGGGATCTAAATTTCTGGGATGGATATAAATTCCTGGTAAAGGAAAGGCAGGTGTTATCCAAAAAATGTAAATACAGATACAATATAAGCATTTTATTAAAGGATTTGAATATGTCAGGGAAAAAATAACACACAAGTGTAAGGCAGAGTGTTTTCTTCTGGGGAATGGGATTGAGAGTGGGAAGGAAGTGTGCCTGGGATGGTAGTTTTGATGTTAGGCGTATATTATGTTAATAACAATACAAACTTTTTTTTCTGAGGAATTAGGATAAGAGAAGTTGGAGTGTGGGTGGGATATGAGTCAACTTTGGCTGCCTTTTCTAATGAATAACACTGGAATAAACCACCTTGTAAAGGAGTGAGTTTTCAATAAGATAATTGAGGGGTGCTACATTCATGTAAGACACATTCCAATCTGACATTCTATGGTTTACTGTGCCTTTAAACAGAAATATTTTCAAATAACTGCTACTAAATGCCAAAACTAAGTTATTTTTTTAATATAATATTTAACTGCATTTTTGCAATCAGAGATCTCATAATTGCCCTTTTCCTTCTCCATGAACATCTTATGTTCAGCTTTTAGAAATAAAACAAATTTAACTTAAGGGAAAATAAAGCCTTATATTAAATTTCCATTCAAGATATTTTGCTGAAAACCTCTTCGAGAAATCAAAGGAAAAAGAAGCTAGAACTGCATAAACAAGTTATGAAGGAGAAATTGGTTCTGTGAGGATAGATTTATTTGGTTTAGCTTTCCCTGAGTAATATGAAATATATAATGTATTTTATGAGAATTTTCTTATTGTCCACACTCAGTTCAAATTCACCCCTCAGAGAAAAGATAATGTTGATTCTTCCTGGTTAGCCTGAACTTTCTTTTCCAATACTTTTCACAGAATGAAAGATTAGTACTAAACCACACTGCCTATGCTTGTGGGAGCAGCCATATGCAGCTGGATGACCCATCTGATGTCTCATACCATCTAGTATGCAAGTTGGCTCTTTAGACTGGATGGTGCTGGCACCAGCCAGCTCACTTCACTCTTGAACCACACGAATTGTTGAAACATGCTTCCTCATATTGAGCTCAATTTCTAAACTGTATAAATTAAGTATACGGCTTTTCTTTCCAATATGATGATATTCTTTTGTACCATGAATTTACTGTATAATTGGATTGTGAGCTTCTGTGTCTAAGACACCAACAAAAAGTTATTGACTATATTATATTGTAGTATAGTAAATTATATTATATTTTATGTAAAATGCAATGTATTTCCTCTCACATCTATCACTACATCATAATGGCACAGCTTCTTCATAAGCAGTACAAAATTCCACTGTTACATTCATTGTTCAGAATCACTTCAGGTTCCTGTTATTAATGGCTTTTAGGTTGCTATTGTTTTTCACTCTCAAGTGATGAAACTGCCAGTTTTATCTCTGACCTTTACCTCTATGGTCTTACACCTTAGCCATAAAGCATCTTACACCTTAGCCATAAAGCATTAGTTAGTGATCAAGACATGATTTCCATGTGCTTTTTGCTAATCTTCCCATTTTTCCTGGGATTTCAACTTCTATCACCCAACACCTGTTTTTCAAGATGTAGCACCTACTCCTCTTTAAAAAACTCAGGTGAAATGTTTCCTGCAAGGGAGTATTTTCTGATCCACCCCAATATAATTCACTCCTTTGTGCTCCAGTTGAAACTCACACAGATATTTGTCAAGGGAAAAGCTATTATAGACCCCTACATGACTTTCCTATCTCCTGCACATACCAAATCATTCTCCATGATACTGGACTTACCTGACTACAGCGCAATTCTGATTGCATGATTTCCCTTCATAATTCCTTCGCATTCTTTGTAGGATAAAATTAAAAGTTTTTATCACATTTAGCATGGAATATAGGTTCATGATTTGATTCCAGACAATTTTTTTTTTTTTTTGCTGTTTTCCTGCAGTCACTTCCCCACTAGTTCAATATTTTTAACTGATAGTAAATTTCTTTCTTTTTTTTTTTTTTTTTTTTTGCGGTACGCGGGCCTCCCACTGTTGTGACCTCTCCCGTTGCGGGGCACAGGCTCTGGACTCGCAGGCTCAGCGGCCATGGCTAACGGGCCCAGCCGCTCCGCGGCATGTGGGATCTTCCCGGACCGGGGCACGAACCCGTGTCCCCTACATCGGAAGGCGGATTCTCAACCACTGCGCCACCAGGGAAGCCCCTGGAGAGGGATTTATTGACCCCTATATAAAATGGCTTTCCCCACCACTCTATTTTTCCTGTTTTATATTCACTTAGCATTTATTACAGTCAAGAATAGTAATACATTTTTTCCCCTGGCTTCTTCCAATATAGTAATTTAACTTCTGATATAATAATTTAACTTCCACTAAAATTTAATGATAGTAGGAATTTTTTCCTAACACCTAAAACAGTGTCTGTTTTTAAAATTAGTGAATGAATGAACGTTTATTTAGTGAATGAATGAATATATCTACCGAGGAAACTCATTATTGAGTCAGCAACTTCTACTTCCCCTTCTTCACATCAAGTATCTGAAAACTGGAAAAGACTCAATGGTCTTCTCTCCAAAAGTGCCCAATATTTTAGGATTCAATGAGTAATACACTTTAAAACAAAATCATCCACTGTAATTTCAAAAAAAAAATGAAATTTCGATTCCCATAACGTAGTAAGGACATAACTTCACAATATATTGCGTGAATTTAGATTTATGCAAAGCCTGCTTCATGGTCCTTAATGTTTCTCTTTTGGCCATGGAATACTGTAAACCTCAGGAAACACAGACCACCACCTGCAACTCTACACTGGAAACCTCTGGCCCATCTCTCCTTTCTGCCTTTACAAGTTGTCCTTCATCACATCTTCCTCTAAATCCACTTACTCTTGTGTCTCTTTCCCTTACTCCCAGCTCAGTGAAGGAAACTAATCTGATAATCCTATTTTAACAAAAATGTTAATGTCTTTTTCAGAGGTTTGTATTTGTTTTAAACAACCACCATTAATCCAAAGGAATGAATAAATAACTCAAGATTGTGGTTGGGTTTCTAGTAAGGAGAGATGTTATCTTTCCTTCCTCGAACTATACTATGTAAAAAGACTCTGCATAAAGATGATCGAGATTAACCAATCTAAGGAAAAAAATATTTACTAAAACACATTTCCTTTGAATATTATTAGTTTCTTAATAGTCAATGTTTTCATGGTAACAAAAATAATAATGATAAGTAAAATTTATTGAAAACTTAGCATGTACAAAACACTATGCTTTTCACACATTGTGTCTTTTTGCCTGCATAGTGGTATTAATACTATAGGAAATCATTTTTTATCCCAAATTTACAGGTAGAAAAGTAGGCTTAAAGAGGTTAAGTAGAATACTTAATGTCTCACTGTTGGTCAGTAGTGGGGCTAAGATTCACATTTTTTTCAGTGTGATTCCAAAACTTTAATATTCTATAGCCTCTCACAAAAAAAGGTTTAGAATTGGGTTATATTTTATTTTTCATTAAAACTTAGGCATAAATCCCCTACTAACAGCCCTAAAGGGTCATAAAGTCCCTCTATATGAATAATAGAAAAGTCATGACATCATAAAGTGCAATTTATAATTTTTTTTAGCTCTAATTGTTATTGTATTTAATTGTTACCATTTCCTTTACTGGATCAAAATCTATCAATTAAATAATATACATCATTTAATCCTATTTTTGTTCCTCAACTAATAAGATGAGTAAAATCAAATAGGACTCCCAAAGACTAAAAAAAATTTGTGTAAATATTTTGTCAAAAAATTAATAAACAGAAATCCCATGTAAATGGAATTGAAAGACCAGAAGGGGGAGCTCCCATGTCATGTGAGGACAGCAGAACCCAACAGGAGCAAGGAAGAATTCTCTTCTTTCCTGGCAGGGACTCACCCAATGAAAAGCCATGAACCTTTGTTAACTATAGCCCTCTCAACTTCCATTTCCCCTGTATACAAGTGTTCTTCTTTCTTTGCCATGCGGGGGACTTGCAAATTGTTCACTATGTTTGCAGACCCCAAACTGCAATTCTCTGATGATCCTGAATAAACCCATCTTTGCTGAAGAAATATCTGGAAAACTATTTTAGGTCAACATTTTGGTGGACCATATGAGGACCAGAGATGACCCCCAAAGGTTCTGGGGCTGGTCAGCAAACAGATGCAGTACCCATAATTGAGCCCATTTTCCCTCACTGCTTTTCTTGCTGGGGTTTGAAGGTACATCTTTCTCCTGAATTTGAGCTCACACCTTCTTTGCCTTTGAAGCTCTCCAAGCTTTATTCAGGATTTATTTTAAGGTTTTGTTCTCTCTGGTTAATGCTTTGTTCTGTATGCAAGTACTTGTTTGGCACTTCGGTCTGATTTTGCGATATGACTGCTTCAGTTGAAGCTGGCTAGCCTTTGTCCCATTCCTTCAAAAACAGGAGTTGCTTCACTGAAACTGTGCCAGTTCAGCCTTTGGAAAAGGGGCTGTTCTCTGGAAATTGCCTGACAAAGCCTTTGGCCTTGTTTCTATTCAATATAGTTTTCAAGGCTTCAGCAACCACCTTCGTTATGGGCAAAATCTCTAACTGATATTGGCAAAATTCACTGCATATCTCCCATCAAGATTCATATAGACCCCTTGAAACCTCTTCCCAGAATTAATCAATCTTGTATAAGAAGACTTCCAAGGCATAAAACCCATAATAAAAGATTATAAGTGTCAAGGCCTCCTTTTCCCTTGTACTAGCCCCTGTAACACTCTCATTTTACCAGTGAGAAAACCTAAGGGCCAAGGGTGGAAGTTCGCCCAGGACCTCCAACAATAAAAAAACATTGCTATCCCTCGACACCTTGTGGTTCCTAACCCCCATACCCCACTAACATCCATTCCCACAGGAAATAAATTCTTTACTGTAATTAACTTATGCCATACATTCTTTAGTATTCCAGTTGATGAAGCTAACCAATACCTTTTTGCCTTCACTTGGGAAGAAACACAATTTACCTGGACTGTAATGCTTCAGGGTTTTTTTGAGAGTCCTTCTCATTTCCCACAAATCCCAAAGGCTGATCTGGGTGACATAAAGTTCCTTAGTGATTCTATTTTATTGCAGTATGTGGATGATCTGACAGCATCCACTTGCTTTAAGCCTTAAAGGTACAGAAGATCACCAAAGAAAAATCCCAAACCCAGGTTTGATATTTATGGCACCTGATATCAGAACAAAGGCCACACCTAGATCCAGATAGATTTCATAGTGTCCTAAATTTTCCAAAACCCAAAACTAAGCATTGGCTGTGAGGTTTTCTTGGCCTAGTTGATATTGCTGAAATTAGGTTCCAAATTTTCTCTTATGGCCAAATCTCTATGTTTTACTAAACAGTAATAACCCCAAAATAATTTTATGGGAAGAACCAGACAATATAGTTTTCAAGGCTTAAGGAGAGTTTGATGAACTCACCTGCCCTTGGGCATCTCAATTATCAGATTCCCTTTTTCCTTTTTGTATGTGAAAAGAAAGGGAATTCCCTTGGGGTACTCACCAAAGAACACAGGGACCACCATGAACCCATAGGGTATTATAGCCAACAACTGTACCCTGTGGTACGGGGATACTCCCTTTGCCTTAGAGCCATTATGGCCACTTTAGTTAAGACTGCTAAGAAAATCACTGTGGGATCCCCTTTAACCCTTTTTGTACCTCATACAGTAGAAGCTATCCTGAATCCTCACTGCACTCAACATTTCTCAGTCAGCCACCTCATCTCCTATGAAGTCCTTTTCTTAACTGTCCCTCACATACTTTTTCACATTGTAATAACCTTAATCCTGCTACTCTTCTTCCCTCTCTCACCAATGAAGTCTCTCATGACTGTTTGATGCTGACAGACCACCTCTTGACTCCTTGTGATGATCTGCAGGAAATTCCTTTGGGCAATGCTGCCTTCTATGGTTCACTGATAGTTCTTATTTAATTGGTGACAATGTCAAATATTGTGCTGGGTATGCTATTGCAACTCCTTTTGATGTTATTGAGGCTGCATCTCTCCCTATGGCTATTTCAGCCCAACAAGCTGAAGTATACACTCTTACATAGGCTTGTACTTTAGCCAAGCACAAAACTGCCAGTATTTATACTGCGAGTAGATATGCTTTTGGAGTGGCTCATGATTTTAGAATGTTATAGAAGAAACATGTCTTCCTTACTATCAGTAATAAATAAATTAAATATAGCTCCTTTATTCAGTAATTATTGTATGTGACTTTTACCTGCCACTTTAGCTATTTTTAAGAATTCTGGGGCATTATAAACTTGACTATCTGGAAGCTAAGGGAAATCACCTTGCTGATATTTCTGCAACTTCAGTATTGCAAAGGCCTAACTGCTTCTATTAAAAATAACTATGTTTTGGTAGAGCAATCTTTTCACAGTACACTATTGGGAGTTGAAGACTTTAAGCATCACACCTTGCAACCTGGAGACATTGTCCATTGGAAAAGACATCTCCAGAAGAACTCTCTTCAACCTCACTAGAAAGGCCCTTATCAAGTATTGCTAACCAACCCTTATGCCACCAAAGGCAAAGGAATAGACTCTTGGATTCATGTGACACACCTAAAAAAGGTGCCAAACACTGACTAGACCCACACACCATCTGGTCACCTGAAAGTAAAGATTTCCCAGAATTGGAGCAGATAACATCTGAGTAGACAGCTTTCCCAAGTTGTCCAGTGTAGGCCTGTTGGAAGTTTGCCCTCAAACCTTTGATGATGACATAACACTTCAGATGATCTCCAATGTCTATGATCTTGATAACAGAAGGAGTTTAGGTAAAAAGTCCTGAGAGTTCTTCCTCCTACCCCTCATGGTTACTCACATGTGACGCAGTAAGTTTCCAGTCTGTGCATTTTTCCTTTGACATGAAACACTACACCCAGGAAAGGTCCCTCCTGGCATTGAGGGAAAAAAGGTACTGAAATTGGAAAACCTGACTCTTGATCAATGATGCTTTCTGAGAAGGAGCTTGATCAAAAGGGGAAAATGTAAAATAAAAAAATTAATAAACAGGAGCCTCAGTTAAATAGAGTCAAGAGACAAGAAGGGGGAGTTCTCATGCCCTGCAATGATAGCAGAGCACAACTGGAAGAAGAAAGAGTCCTCTTCTTTCCTGGCAATGATTCAGCCAGTGAAAAGTCATGGACACCTTGTTTACTACAGCCCTCTCAGCTTCTTTTCCTCTTTATAAAAGTGTTCTCCTTCCCTTGCTGCTCAGGGGACTTGCATGTGGCTCATCATGGTTGCAGACCCCAAATTATAATTCTCTGCTGATCAGAATAAACCCATCTTTGATGGAAAAATATCTGGTAGTTTGTTTTAGGTCAATATTTTTGATATTTAAAAAATTTAGATAAATTTTAATATTAAATCTATATGCTTTTAAATTCTCCAAAATGTACTATAATTTTTTTTAGTAATAAAAGTGTCTTAAGATATCTATCCTTATGTTTTGATTTCAACATTCTCTAAAACCTATGCATAAAAAAATTGTTTTAAAAATGTGACAATTACGAGAATAGATAAAATCATGTGATATTTTTTATTTTAAAACACAAGGTCAGAGCTTCCCTGGTAGCGCAGTGGTTGAGAGTCCGCCTGCTGATGCGGGGGACGCGGGTTAGTATCCCGGTCCGGGAGGATCTCACATGCCGCGGAGCAGCTGGACGCATGGGCCGTGGCCACTGGGCCTGCGTGTCCGGAGCTTGTGCTCCGAGGCGGGAGAGGCCGTGGCAGTGGGAGGCCCGCGTACCGCAAAAAAATAAATAAATAAAAATAAAATACAAGGTCATTTTAATTTCATCAGCAAACATTCTGATCTAAGTTGTAGTTTCTACTTACATGGGTTATTTAAATTTCTTAAAATATGATTTAACTCTTATTGTGGTTAATATCAAGAGTTCAAATATGCTTTTTGGGGGGATGGAGCTCAGCCATTCATCATTTTGCAGATAAATAACAAATAACTAACATTAAATCAATTAAATTATTTGAATACCTAGTTATCTTAAGTGTGCCTTCTAAAGACTACAATATCTTGTATCTAAAATACAACATTCATATTGTTGTTCTTCCACCTGCTTATTTTGATTTAACTTGAGATTTAGTATGACATAAAATAGATAATTTACTCTTGGATGCAGATATAAGATTTTTTTAACTTTTATTTTCCAGACTAAATGAAACATTTTATTTGACTTTTATAAAGTTTTAGGAAGTATCTTGACAGTTTGGAAATTATTTTTTAATTATAAAAGTTAAGGAGAAAATTAGGAAACATCTTTGAAACTATACTAGATGAATATTTTAATGAAATGCTGGAAATGGCTTTTATAGATTATATTTATTCAAGTACCACTATGTTCTTTGGAAAAATATTATTAATTTGTACTTTTGAGATCAGACAGCTATTTACATGTTTCTCTATTCTAAGTCATTGCTTTAAACGTTGAACTAACATGGTTACTACTCCTTTTTTACAGTCATAATCTTATCTACAGCTTTTATCTTTTTTTTGTTTTTTTTTTAAGAGATGGAAGCAAGATCAGTATTATATTGAATTTGTTTAGAAAAAAGAAAGTTAGAGGGTCTTTTTAATTTATTGTTGTTAAAGCACCTGCTGTAAGAGCTGTCAGTATTGCTGCTTTGTTGAAATTCAGTGGAAGTGATCAGTAAGAAGGCCAGTTCAGTTGCTTTGACTTGAAATCACAAAGCATATTCCCCAGATGCTATCTCTTGTTATTTTTGGTAGCTCAGGAATGTGCTCTTTTATGAGTAATAGAGCATCCATTTTTAAGACTGTAAAATTGCAGTAGCATAAGGTACTTTAGATTTAGATTGTAAATATATCAAATTTATAATAATGCCTGCTTCAGTTTCTGTGTACATAGTCAAGTTTATTTCTAGAAAAGGAGAGGGGTGTTAATTCCAAATTTTATTTATTATTCAAGTTATTATTTAAAAGATTATAAGCTCTTCACAAACATTGCTCTTTTTTATTGGCTTTGCCTCAGAGCTTAAAATGCTACCGTAAAATTCAACAACACATGAGGTGCCATGGGAAGTATAATTTTAGAGGAATTTGAAAGACTTATTAAAGCCCACAGAAACATTCTCATGGAAGTTGTCTTTTAACTATCTATATAATACTATTTAGTCATATGCATGCCCACTGACAGGAAACAATAAAGAAAGAAAATAATTTGTGGAATTTTAAAATATCTCAATGAAACCCTAAATAAAATGGATATAATATTAAAGTTTATAAAAATTAAGCTAAAAATTTAGAAAAATAATAAAACTGGTGGGAAATTAACTCTCCATTTCATTACCTATTAAATTGTCAAAAATTTTATGTGTATATTTAGAAAATTCAAGTATAGATAGATAAGTAGATAGTGATAGCAAGCAAGGAAAGATGGTAGTTTACAAAATGTTCTTATTAAATAAAATTATTTTAAAAAAAGTGTCTGATAAAGTTCTTTTTTTTTTTTTTTTTTTTATTTGCGGTACGCGGGCCTCTCACTGTTGTGGCCTCTCCCGTTGCGGAGCACAGGCTCCGGACGTGCAGGCTCAGCGGCCATGGCTCACGGGCCCAACTGCTCTGTGGCATGTGGGATCTTCCCAGACCGGGGCACGAACCCGTGTCCCCTGCATCGGCAGGCGGACTCTCAACCACTGCGCCACCAGGGAAGCCCACAAAGTTCTTAATATATACCCCCTTCCTCACATCGATTCCCTTTGTTCCTCCTATTCTCAGTGTCTCTCCCAGTGTCTCCCAGTAGGCACTGGGAGAGACACTGAGAATCCTTTTTCCATAGGATTAGAAAAAAAAGACTTACAAAAAATATACAGTATTCAGTCCTTCCCTCACCCAGATTCATCATTTGTTTAAATCCTTAATACATTCATTTTAATCCCTAATACATGCATTTAAATCCCTACTAATCTGTTTTTAATGTCAGATTATTAATTAATTCATTCAGCGAATATATATTTTTTTCAGACACAACTCTAAGTGTTTGTAATATCTGTCAAAAGTCAAATCAAATAAAAATAAAAAGTTTCATAAGACTTACTTTCTAATGGAAGAAACAAGTTAAAACTAAGTATAAGCAAATATATAATATATTAGTAGAAAATATTTAATAATATGGAAAAGAAGAACAAGTTAAGGGGATCAAAAGTGGAATGATATGAAATTTTTATTTCCATTGGTGGTCAGGATGGTCTTCACTATCATTTAAGCAAAAATTTTGATCATGTAAGGAATTTAGCCATGCAGATATCTAAGTAAACTATATCTGGACAGAGGGAACAGCCTTGTGACAGCTTTAAGATAGATGGACACATGTATATGGCGTAAGTATTAGTTTCCTATTGCTGCCATAACAAATTGTCACAAATTTAGTCTATTATAACACAGATATATTACCTTACAATTTTGGAGGCTAGAAGTTTAAGTTTCACTGGGTTGAAATCAGTGGTCAGCAGGGTCATGTACCCTCTGATAGTTCTACGGGAGAAAGTTTTTCCTTGCCTTTTTCAGCTCCTAGAGTTGCATTCTTTGTATTCCTTGGCTTATGGCCCCTCCCAGGTCAAGCTCTTGCTTCACGCTTTATATCTTCTTCCTCTTCCATCAAACCTGCCTTTTATAGGGACCTTGTGATTAAATTTAGGGCCCACTCAAATAATCCAGGATAACCTTTCAAGATGCTTAACTTAATTTCATCTGCACAGTTCATTTTTGTCATATAAAGGAATCAAGTGCCAATGATATGACTTGGATATCATTGAGGGTCATTATTCAACCTACCACAGCAGTCATGCAGCTCAGGAAGGAACACAAATGAACAATGATGATCAAAATCAGGCAAAGGTGAGTGTGAAAAAAATTTATTCCATGATCCTAAGTAATAGATGTGACATCATTTTTATACCAAAATTCCTAGGCAAAAAAATTCAGATCTGTTTCTGAAAGATTCTGTATTCTGTATGTGTATTATATCTATATATAATATATATGTATGTATATGGAATAATTAAGTAGCTATATTAAAAATTATATTATGTAATATTTACATCATTGAGATAAAATATATTATATAAAAATTGCTTGAGTATCTTGTCATCAAATCCTAATTAATTATGTATGTTTATATGTTAATTATTATGTATGAGCAGATAAATAATAAATATGTTTATTTTTATATACATATTAATCACATAGTCATAATTTTCTAGATATTAGATGATTTAACTTCTTATCAGCTAAAGAAATACTGCTTTTTATAATTTTGTTTTAGTTAACATTCCTTTTAAATAAGAAAGGAATCCATTCTAAGACAACTATAACTTAACAGCATGAAAGATTTGAAAAGTTAATTATAGGGCTTCCCTGGTG
>RJWK010002706.1:13706-68599 GCA_004363435.1 Platanista minor
AAAAAAAAAAAAAAAAAAAAAAAGTTAATTATAGATACTATTTGTGAATATCATCATTGTGAATACATTTGAAAAAAGACTACACTGTTTATTGTAAGTGTACGGAACATAAACATGAAGCATATTTTATTTTATTTATTTATTTATTTATTTATTTTTTGCAGTACACGGGCCTCTCACTGTTGTGGCCTCTCCCATTGCGGAGCACAGGCTCCGGACGCGCAGGCTCAGCAGCCATGGCTCACGGGCCCAACTGCTCCGTGGCATGTGGGATCTTCCCAGACCGGGGCAGGAACCCGTGTCCCCTGCATCGGCAGGCGGACTCTTAACCACTGCGCCACCAGGGAAGCCCATGAAGCATATTTTAAAATACCAAACGTTTCTTCAGGTCTAAAAATTTTTTTCCTAGGCATGGTGGCTGAAGAATTGTATAAAATAAGGAAATATATCTGACTGTCATATTGTTTTTTTACTTTGTATCAGAGGATGATAAAGCATAAGAATAAAATGTACATAGCCCATAAGATAACTTGCCTAAAGTTACATGAATTTAGAGTAAATTATTATAATTTATATTTCAATGTTTTACTTGATTTTTATTAGTGGCTAATTTGGTATAGCTTTAATATATTTAATCTTTATTTTTTAAAATAAGATTAAAGGAATGGCAATATGAAAAGAGCCAATAGTTTTTTAGGATCATAAAATAATTAAGGCAGTTGACAATATGCTGTAGGCAAAGAAAAAATTTAAGTATGTAAAACAGTGATAATATAGTTAGCATAGTTTAAGAAAAGCATAATATTGTCCTATAGGTGTTGTATTTCAAGTCACTACTCAAACGAATTGTACGGCAGTTAAAGAAATAACTATAATATAAAGAACCCTAAATTCACAGTACATCTTTTTTCTATATTATTCATTAAAATTATTTAAAATAAATATTCATGCTGTTTTGCTTTCTTACTGAAAAATATTCCATTAAAATTGTTGCTTTCCATAATCCCTTTCATACCAATATGATATTTAAAATCAAAGACTACAAAAGAGTACTGAATCTTACCAATTAGTCTAAATGAATCAGTGAGGTTTTAATCCCAGTAATTATTCAAGGTTATAAAATGTAGAAATCAGTAGAAGACAAAATATTGTAGTTGAATGAAGACAATGTTAAAATTTCTTATATAAGCCTCTAGTAATTAAAAAACTAGAAATGAAAATAGACTTCAATTAATTTTATTCTTTAGTTGGTTTATCACTAGAAGCATATTGTCACAAACTCATTGATCTTCTCTTAACTAGTAAGTTAAATCACTACTGTTAACAACAAAATACAGATTTCTCTTCTAAGGTTGTTGACATATTGCTACTTTATTTTAGCTATCTATCACTTAAATTCCTGCAGATTCTCATGGGTGGCAAAATAATGCTTGATGCTTCTGTGTGATTAAATTGCATATTAAGAAAACACATTATCTAGTATTAGGAAACATAAGTGTGCCTGGTGTCATCATGAAATGGTTTCTGATACATATTTCTATATTCTCACATCTCTTTCATACTTTTTGTGCATTTTAGTTACTTACTGATTAAAATTTATTTTATATTCATTTTATTTTTTGTTAGATTTTGATACATTTATTTCATTTTTGCTTTTAATTACTTGTAGCTGTAGATGTTATTGCTAAACATGTGATTTGAACCCAGGAGTTCAAATTAGAGCATGTTTCAAATATGCCACTTCATTAAATGTGAATTCTAAAGGGAAAATTACATGAACATAATAATTGTACCGTTTAAACATTCAAATGTTGTATTAGGAGGTAATGTGGTAAGAATACAAATACTTTGGTAATGCGCCCATAAAGAAATGAGTTTTTTCCTGCATGTAGAAAACAAATTAGGAAAATAGTCAATATTTCTTTTACAGTAACATTTGCTCTCTGCCCCAGATTTATGTCTAGATGTTTACTTGGTTTGTATCACTCTCAAGAGACGTGGCTTATTAGAGCCACTTGGATGGAAGTCTTAGAAATCTAATGACAATTGTTTGTTTTTCCCAAAGAACCACTTCCTAATGATTTTTATTCAGCTGTGCAGTATTAAAATGACATGTTCAGTTCCAGATGAGAGTTTTTAAATTATTTCAGCTATTCTAATACGTGTTATAGGATAAATGCCAACTTTTCTGACCTATAGTATATGTTTAGAAGCAGATCAACTGTTATGATATAAATGTTTCCTACTTCACTAATGCCTCACACAAATATGAATAACAATTTGAAGCTCCCAGATCAATACCATGCATGTTTATTTGCATTAGGTAGACAAACACATTTATTTTTCAATACTATAGATTCAATTATCTTTAATATAATTTGGCTCATAGTAACTGCTAATACTGAGAATTATAAAAAGTTGTTCTTCCTTCACGTAGTCAGATATTGATCTTTTCCATGTGTTTCCATATGAAGTTCTCAGTAATCATTACATACTCAGGTAGATATAAAACAATTAGTATTTACTGCGAAATTACTGTAGCTTTGTGATATAGGCTTTACAAAAAAGTCCTTAACCAAATTCACAAATAAACATACAGTGAAATAGTGGCAAAGTTCTAACTGTGCAATTAAAAAGGATGGTGGTTCAATCCTGACTTCACTACTTTGTCTCTGGACATGAACAAATCCAAACCTCTCTATGGCTCAGTTTATTTATCTGTAACGTGGGTAAAGTAAAAGGATCTGAAGGAGCTACTGTATTAAAAGCAATACAATTCATGCCTGACACAGGGCTCTCTCCCTCTCTGTAGTCATTTTTATTCTATTACCATTAATGGGATTACATTAACGTCATATGGTGTGGTGAGTATTGCATGGGCTTAGCAGTTAGGAAGACCCTCTTGACTCTGCTAATTGGCTGTGTGACTTTGAGCAAGTTCTATTATCAGTAAAACTCTGCTTATTATTTATAAAAATGAGGATCATATTTTCTTTTACATAATATTGTTGGAGGATTAAATGTGATAAACCATATCTTTTCCACAGTAAGTAGTCAATAAATATTAGTTTTACTCCCTACCCACTCAGCTGAAGAATCATAAAGCCTTAAATTCATTAGACTTTCTAATAAAACAGTAGATTTGTATTACAGAAAAGTAGATGAAATTACTAAAGAGTAACTTTTTAAATTTGTAATTACACATGGGTCATACTTTACGTTATAGATGGAAATTGTTAATGTTTGTAGAACCAACTTAATTAATCGTTTAAAAAAATTAAGAAAACCACTTCAGCTTTCACATTTCTGGAAGTGTGCAAATATCTTACCAGTTTTCTTTCTCCAAACAAAAATATATTCAACAGAATATGAACAATGAGAAATGAAAGCAGTTAAAAATTAAAGCCAAAACATTTTAGCTAACAAAAGTCACTCTAAAAGTGTCTTATCTTATTCCCCCTTAAATAACAACAGCAAAGATAAGGTAGTAAGGTAGTTAAGGAAGATAATTTAGACAAGCTGTATTTTGATATCAGGAAGGTTTTTATATGACTGCCTCAAATATCAGAACACTGCTTGAATGGGTTAGATTTCTTTTCTTAAAATTTTCCTTAAAATATATAGGACCGGGCTTCCCTAGTGGCGCAGTGGTTGAGAGTCCGCCTGCCGATGCTGGGACGCGGGTTCGTGTCCCGGTCCGGGAAGATCCCACATGCCGCGGAGCGGCTGGGCCCGTGAGCCATGGCCGCTGAGCCTGCGCGTCCGGAGCCTGTGCTCCGCAACGGGAGAGGCCACAATGGTGAGAGGCCCGCGTACCGAATATATATATATATAGGACCATATCATTAAAATGATCATAATTGGTTATGTAAGTACACTACGATCCTTGCAGGATGTTTGGTTCTGTCTGAAACATCCATAAGACATTTGATCCATAAGACATTAGGCCCACACCGAAAGGTCCTTGATATTTGGTCCTGTCCAAGACCATTTGGCATAGACCAAATGTGCTCACAGATGTGTTAGATAGGACCAAATTTCAAGGACCTTTTGGTATGGACCAGATGTCTTATGGACCAAAAGTCTCATGGATGTTTTAGATAGGACCAAATATCTTCTAATACTTTACTATCCTTTTTTACAATAAAACAATATCGTTTCACCATCACCTTGAGGTCCTGGGCTGCACCACTTTGTAAAATGTCGGCGAAATGTTGTCACCATGGAAATGTAAGGATTAGAAGGACAAGGTTCTTTTCCTGTAAGTTCTCTATTTTCTACTTGCTTCAACCAGCTTGTTGAAATTAAAGATATTTCTGCTCTTGGTCGTCTACTAATTAGGGCACAGTACTATGGTAGGGAGAGGTGGTAAGGAAGGAAGAGGAATTTTCCCCAAAATTCTAATGTCTCTGGGGAGGTCCTGCAGGTGGGAGTTGTGGATAATGTTTGGAAGAATTTGTTTATTTGTATTATTTCCTACATCGCCATTCATTTAATGAGGGCTACCTGTAATAGCAAGATCTTTCTTGAAACCTGCTTATAATTTGTGCTGAGCCTATTCTAGTTGGTGCCTCAACTTACTTTTATTTATTTATTCATTTATTCATTCATTCATTTATTCATTTATTTATTTATGGCTGTGCTGCAAGGCTTGTGGGATCTTAGTTCTCTGATCAGGCATTGAACCTGGGCTCTGGGCAGTTGAGAGCATGGAGTCCTAACCACTGGACCACTAGGAAATTCCTCTCAACTTCTTTTAAAATTCTTGATCTCCATCTCAGTAACTCATGCTGCTCTTTTGAAGTTTAAAGATCAAGAAAATCTACTAAAATCCCATAAGACTGTAATGCTCACCACTTCAAAGAAAGCATTTGGAATGAGCTGTAAGAGCCAGGATTCAAACAAATCAGGTTGAATTTGGAGACTTTATCAACAGAAAAGTTCTAAAAAGTCTTGGCTTTCTCTGGAGTGATTTCTGGAGATGTTTACTGAGAAAATTCTAGGTACAATTTTATGTCATAACAGTGTTCATGACATTTCTCTGAAACTTAGGAGAAAGTGTGTGTGTGTGTGAACATTTACATTTATTTTAAATGTGCAGTATATTCTAATACTCTAAATGACTCACTTTAAATATATCCCCAGATGTTAAAGTTAATTATGCTATAATCGGGCCTAAAAAGACAATCTACATTATTACATATAACATACTGCATACAGTGAATTATACATTTGAAAAGATTTATTTATTTGAAAGCTTTTCTAAGTCAGTTTCTATTTAACCACTCTCTGAAATATTGCCATGCAGGCCACTTGTGTAAACATTGTATTTTTCCTCAGACAGATTTCATATCTTTCATACTGTCTTTAGAAACTGTGTGAAATGAGATAGGGACTAAGCAGATAATATTTATCAAAAATGCTTATACCTGTGCAGATTACCACCATTGAAAGTACTTATGTTTCATTATCTTCAAAATAAGGAAAAATAATCATGCATACTTCATATTACTCTGAGGATCAAATGAGATAATCTACACAAAAGAACTGGAAGATAACTGGCACATAAAAAAGCTCAATGAAAAATAGCCTTATTATTATTATTACTATTATTTCATCCAGTAGTGTCTAAACTTGTTGATACTTAGCAATAAAATATTTTAGTGTTGCCTTTAGTACTAGTCACCACATCATATTTATTTGTAAGTCATTCTCCATGCTTATCACTATTACTAAATCTATCATCTATCTATCTATTATTTATCTACATACATATATATATAAAAATCAGCTAAAGAATGAATATTATTGCTTAAAGAAGAATACTTAGAAAACATTTTAATTAGGCTCAATTGTATGTGTAAGTGTTATGCATTTGGGTTTGTATTCATGTTTTTGCATGACTCTGTAAAGCATATTGAAATAGTGTTAATAATTAGTCCAGCAAGTTCTGATTACTGCAGTAATCAGAATAATTTTTTAAGTACTGTCTTTGAGCTAGTTTGTACTTTTTGTTTTACTAATAGAAATACCAATCACCCTTTTTCCTCATTTCCCCCCTATCCCTGAAACCACTTTCAACTTTTGTAGCTGCTCTCTTCACACTACTTCTTGTTTTGTTTTCAATTTTAGGCACCATTTATCAACACCTCACCAGGACAATAAAGAATTTAGCACTCTTTCCTCTCCTTACCCTAACAACCATGCACAACCTTCCTATAATTTTTTCCCCCTAATTTAATTTTATTTTAATGTAGGCTAAATAATCCAAATTTTGACAATGTGAATGCTATTCACATCACAGTTACATAATGAATGATGTTTGTTTCATATTTTACATAACCCTTTTAGTTTTTCCTGACAGTAAGTTTGCTTGGACTTCTTATATCTGCTGTTTTTGTTGTTATTCCTTATTCATCTTAAACTTTCCCCCAACTGTCTATATCTCCTCTCAAAATGATCAGACACCGTAGGTATTCTATCAGTTTTCTCTTTTTGGAGAAATTTTTCACAGAGACTTCTGCTATGCTCAGATTTGGCCTGTTCTGTGTCTGGCACACAGCTGTTTTCCTTGTTTCCCCTACACTATTATCCTGGGATGTCTGTTGCCTTTCTTATTATTTAAACGTCTCATTTTTTACGTGTGTGTGTGTGTGTGTGTGTGTGTGTGTGTGTGTGCGTGTGCATGCACACATGTGTGTATTTCTTTCTTGGTATGCTCTCTTGTTTCTCTGGAAGACATCCTTTAGTAAGTTTCTGAGAAATGATGCATGAAAACTAATGTTTTGACACCTTGAGTGTATAACAAGGTATTTAATCTATGCCCAAATTTGACCAATACTCTGGACATAGAATTTTAGACTGGGTAGGAGAAGGGTAGAACAACTTGGTGGAGTAGGAAGAGGAGGAGGGCTTGCCTCCTCCCATGGACACAGCAAAATGACAACTTCACATAGAGAAACTATCTCTGAGAATGACCTGATGACTAGCAGCAAAAATATTCCACAACAAAAGATAAAAAGAAAAGCCACATTGAGATGGATAGGAGGGGCAAAGACACAGTGTAGACAGGGCTCACACTCCCAGTGCTGTGACCCACAGGTGGGAAAGATACCACAGTCTTGGAGGTACTCCCTGAGGACCAAAGCCTCTGAACCCCACATTGCACTTCCCAGGCTGGGGGACCTGCACCCATAATGCCTGGCTTTAACCAAATTAATCTTTGGTTTCATACAACATCTTGATACTCGCACAAATGGGCCCTCCCTAGATCTTATTCATTAACTATTCTGTTCTTTCCTTCACAAACATTTACCACCTGTAGATAAATTTCTGTAGGTATCTGTCAATATATTTGCCTTTAAAGATTGTGGTTTGTGAAAACATCTGAATTTGGTAGAAAACAAGTGCTGTTCAAAAATTCCAATCCCTTCTTGGTTTTTGGTGTTTTGCATCTGATATATTTATTATCCTGCCTCATCCCTAAAAGTTTGCACAATCTTCTATACTCCTAAAAGTTTACCATGACTAGACTCACTTTTATTTTTATCCACTGTACTGAGTACTTAGTGGACACTTGCAATGGGGGAAATTATGTTTTTCAGTTTTTGAAAACTGTATTGAATTATTTTATTGACACTTTTCCCCACTCATTTTATTTCTCTTTTTTTTTGAAAGTCTATAATTCAGATATTGGGACTCATAGATAAATACACTAATTTGCTTAATTTTTTCTCTCCTCTTTTTCATCTTTTTGTCTCTCTACTTTGTTTCCTGGGAATTGTTCTCATTTACCTTCCAACATTATATTGCAGTCCTGTGCTGAGCCACACCACAGCTGAAGCAAAAGAAAAAACCAGTAATACTGATATTATCTATTTTTTAAATTATTTTGTTCACTTGAGATTTATGCATTAATTTAAAAATATTTTATTAAAATATAATTTATTTGGATTACTGAGTTGATTGTTGTACCCTTACAGTTTACACTCAAAGCCTCATTTGATTCACCCTAGTCTCAACCCTGCTTAATGTTAGCTGATGTGTATTCTTTCTTAGAGCAAAGTAAGCCTGGTGCTGGTTAAAGCCTTTTGTGTTTCATGGGTTGATTTGTTAATCCAAACCAAGGACACTATGGCTAGTATAGCAGAATTGCAATTAAAAAATCAAACTTTAAAAATTGTGAAAACAAAAATTGGAGGAAATTGATATACTTAATAAAATAGGATTGCAAAATAAACACAAATTCTGACTTAATTAGAAACATATGAGGATATTGCCACCAAGAACTGGGTGCTATTTTCAAAACACAGACTATCCAGAGAACTAACAGTTGTTCATTTTTAATAATCTCTCTTTTTTTATTGCGTCTATCCTACCCTATCATTTATTCCCAGCATCAGAGGTATCTCATGCTGCAAATAACTAAGACTTTGGGGAATTCTTCAATGTGAAGTCAATTACATTATTTCTTGTCTTTCCCCACTGATAGCTTAGGGTTTATTTTTCTCATGTGTTTGTTATTTACTTCTAACACAGAGACTTCCCAGCTTGCAAAATGTTGTTGCATTGTTCTCAACTCCCAGTCTCCCCAACTTGAAAGTTTGTGTCTTGAAATGAAAACAAAATACCCTTTACTGTCATTTCATTGGAGTTTGTGGATGGAGAGAAAGCAGAGATAAGTGTTCAGGCTACCATCTTCATCTAAAATTTGGCTTCTTAAAGGTTTATTGGGTTTATAAGATACTATAACCATTACCAGGAATGAAATGAGTCAAAATTTTGGCAAAGAGACTTAAGATGTGCAAAAAATATTCACTTTTAGCAGAGGGGTTTTCAGCATCTTCTATGTACCAGGTGCTATACTCTTTTTTGAGTACACAATCTTTTGGGGAATATAGACATATCAAAGGGCATTGTTTATAGTCTGAAATGTGTTATACTGGAGAAAATCTCAAGGTGCTATGGGTACAACCAGAAGGAAGTTTGACCATAGCTTGGTAGTTCAGGGAAAGTCCAGAAAAGATGACATCTAAGTCGAGTCATTAAAAAAAATGAGAACAAAGTAATGAAAGATGACAAGGAATGGAGAGGTACAGCTTCAGCTAAATGTAATAGTAACACATGAGAAATTGTGGAAAGATAAAAGAACGTGGCAATGAGGGAAGCCTCAAATAGTTCATTCAGCATATTTAGAGCAAGATATGAAAGGCAAGAAGGACTGAGAATTGTCAAGGTACTGTCTCCAAAGGATAAGTCACCTATTCTTAACATTATTAACAATGTCCTTACCAAATCAGAATACTATATTTTGACAATAGTAGTGTAAACAAGATTTAAATGGATGAATTTACTACTTGATCTGCCAAGCACTATGCTTGGCTTTTAGGTTTATTTAGGAAGAGAATAATATTTATAATATATACACTCTAGATGTAAGAAAGTTAAAATTATGCAACTCATGAAGAAAACATGACAAGCAAACAAATGCCAAGGGAAACTATTTTACTTTTTTGTGGAACTGATTGTAAGATACATAATTGTGTTAGAAAAAAATACTGGGAGCACGAGTTGATTCTTGACCTTCCATTAAGTTACTAAGGTTAGAATCTCGACAAAGCTTTTTAAGAAACTGATGTTACCTTTCATTCCAGTGAGCATCTCTCAGCGCTTTAAATTTATCATCACGGAACATACAGCCAACAAAAGGAATTAGCAGCAAATATAATTTTTTAAAAAGTCATGGTTTTCAGAAAATTAAAAAGCATATTTATGCTCAGGTAATATGCTTTGTCTCTGTTACTTACTGTTAAAACAAAATGACTAAGAGCTCATATTTCCAAAGGGCTTAACTGTATCTTAATTGCCACAATCCTAATGCACTGCTAAAAATGACATTTCAACCTAATTGTTTTCTGCCAAGAAATTGTCCCCTGCATGTCTTTGTTTGTGTATTTGATTAATTAATGCTTCCCTGCCCTGTTAAAACGATTAATATAATGGAGACTTTGACATGTACTTTTTAAATTAAAGGGCATGGGAGTCATAGTCTGACGTACTCAAGGTAAGTATAATTGCATTGGGAGTACACATGCAAGAACAAGGACATAGGCTAAATAGTTATTTTTCCTTCTCTGCATATAATCATAAAAGGAGGTCTATTCTCCCAAAGGAATATTTTGGTGTTTATTTTAACATGAATGGTATTTATTCAGGCTATTCTCTTCTCACTTTTCCATTATGCAAGTAAACACTCACTCATTTACTCTTGAGAATATTTCATTCATGGGGCAGTGACACCCAAATTGAAACCAACCTCTTTTTTTTTCCTAAGCTAGAAGAAAACACAAACATATATATTTTTCCATTATGAATTATGATCATTTTATAATTGAAAAGATGATGGATCTGAAGATTTAGGAAGCTGGTTAAGGATATTATTACATTGATATTTTCTATTTTCCTATTAGCAGTAAATTTTTGAAACCCTTATTTCTTTCTTTCAGTTTTGGATATCTCCACAAGGGCCTTATATCAGTAGTTTGAAGAACAAAGAGCATTGATATTCTAGACCTTAACAATATTTGTGTTTTGGGACTAGTTCTTGGCTTCTCACAGTATTAATTTTTCAACATGTAAAATGGAACATTGACCACTAATGTCCCTATTAGCTGCAAATTTCTACATATGGCTTTTAATTATTTACTCAGGACTTAAATTCTCTCATTTAAATATTATATGCATACCCTGATTTAATTTTTATCTTGTAAGCTTTCAAATTCTTTTCTACATAAAATAAATGTATGAGCAGTATTTTTATTCAATTACTTGGGAGACATTTTAATAAATATATTCATTTATATTTATTATTTACTCTAATACTAATTCAGTTTCAGTGAATGATTATTTAATATTTACTTAATAGGATAAAAAAATTGTAGACAAAGTAGATATCAAGACAAAGAGTATTATCAGGCATCAAAGAAATATTTCCCAGTGATAAAAGGGTCAATTCATTGAGAAGACATAAAGAAACTAATTATATGTGTACTTAAGAGCACAATTTTGAAATACATGAGACAAAAATTGGCAGAACTGAAGAAAGAATCTACACTTTTGTATGGAGATTTTAACACTGCTTTGGTAATTGAAAGCAAGAAGACAAGAAAAACAGTGAACAAAATTATCAACTTACATTAACTACTTGATATTTATAGAGCACTATTTCCCAAACTGTGGGATACCTATTCTTTTCAGTACATAGAGCATTCATCATATAGTGGGCTATAAAAAACTCCCAATAAATTTTAATCAATTAAATAGTGTACAGTATACTATTTTACCACAAAGCTATTAATTAGGAACCAATTAAAAAATAGGCAGAAAATCTCAAAATAATTAGAAATTAAAGATTAAACTTGTAAATAATCCATGGCTCAAAGAATAAAATACAAAGGAATTTGGATATCATTTCAAGCTGTACAATAATGAAAGCAGACCATGCCAAAAATTGTGTAATAGTTTAAACAGCATGTGGAGAAAATTTGATACGTTTAAATTATTCTATTGGTGAAGAACTGAAGTACAAAAATAATAATCTAATCTTCTACCTTTAGAAGATGGAAAATAAATATCTATTTAAAATTTTAAAAGATTAGAAGAAAGGAAAATTAATATTGATAAATTTGAAAATCAAAAAACACTAAAATCAACAAAATTTGAAAAATTTGAAAAGATTACTAAAATTATTATATCCTTAGCCATATTTGTGGAAAACAAAGAAGGTAAATTCAAAATACCAATATCAAGAATGAAGTGAACAGTGCTACAGATCCAACCAACAATAAATTTTCATAATATTTCATAATAGTATTTTATGAATTTTATGTAAATAGATACAATAATTTAGAAATAGACAAATTTTCTGAACAACATAAATTGCCATAACTGACATAAGGTAGTAAAGATAAACTGAATATCCCTTTATCTATTGAGGAAATTATATTTACAATTCAAAACTTCTCCAAAAAGAAAATTCCAGGCTATTTAAAGAGCTACTAAGATAGCTCTTTAAGTAGCTATTCTAGTGAATCTTATCAATTACTTGAAGAAGAAATAAGACACAAACTTAGAAAATTGAGGAAAGTAATTCTTTCAAAGCTTATTTTATGTCTTGAAACCAAATGAGATAAAGACCTGAAAGGAAAGAAAATTACAGTCCAATATTTTTCATAAACATAAACACAAAAATTTTTAAGACGATATTAGCAAATCATATCCCATCATATATATGAAGGATGTTACATGATGACCAAGGAATGCATGGCTGGTTTAGCATTCAGAAATTAATCAATGCAATTTGCCATATATATATATTAGAGAGAAGACAAATAATAAGATCGTCACAAAAGATGCAGAAAAATATTATTTGAAATCCAGGACTCATTCATGATAAAAACTTTTAAACTCCTAGGCATAGATTAGAACTGTCTCAATCCCATTAAGAATATATGTGAAAACTGGGCTCCCCTGGTGGCACAGTGGTTGAGAGTCCACCTGCCAATGCAGGGGGCACGGGTTCGTGCGCCAGTCCAGGAAGATCCCACATGCCGCAGAGCAGCTAGGCCCATGAGCCATGGCCACTGAGTCTGCACGTCTGGAGCCTGTGCTCCACAGCGGGAGAGGCCACAACAGGGAGAGGCCTGCGTACGCAAAAAAAAAAAAAAAAAAAAAAGAATATATATGAAAACTAAAATCATACTTTCAGTATTTCTCTCCTACCACTGGGAATATTACAAGAGAATCAGTTCTCACCATTTCTATTCAACATTGTAATGGAAGTCCTAGCTAGTGAAATTGGACAAAGAGAAATGAAAATACAAATGTTGGCATGGAAACCTTAATATTAGATAATATGCCTGTGTATATAGAAAAGCCTACAGAATCTACAAGTAGCTACTTAGAGTAATAAGTACAATAAATTTAGCAAGCTCACAGGATAAAATATCAGTATAAAAACTATTTCTCTATACTTACAATGAGAAATAAACACTTTAAAACATTTCCATTAATGATAGCATCAACAAATATTAAATAGGAATAAATCTAACAAAATATGTGTGGGATCTCTATTATGAAAACTATGAATTGCTTCAGAGAGAAAGAAAATAAGACCTAAGTAAAAGGAGAGCTATGCTTTATAAATGAGAAGACTCATTATTTTTAAGATGCCAATTTTTCCTGATTTGTTAGCTTTAATATAATTTCAGTCAAAATATCATAAGAATCTTAACTAGTTCTAAGATGAAGTGGAAAAGGATCTGGAATAGTCAAAATAATCTTGAAAATGGAGACATTTGATAGAGTTACACTAACTTACTTCAAAACTTGTTCTTAATATTTAGTAACAGACAGATATCTCAATAGCATACTTTAAGAATTTAATAATACACAAAAAGATCAATAGAACAATAAAATATCTCATGCAGATATTTTCAATTAATTTTGGAACAAGGCCTTAGTCAACTCGATGAGGAAGGAAAGTATTTATGAAATGATGCTGGAATTAAATTGATATTTGTACTTAAAAATTATAGTGATCCCTACTTTGCCAATACACAAAAATTATTTAGCTGGTTCGTGGAACAAAATGTAAAGCTGGAGGTAAAAAGATTCTAGAAGAAACTATAGAGGGACCTTCAAGATGGCAGAGGAGTAAGACGTGGAGATCACCTTCCTTCACACAAATACATCAAAAATACATCTACATGTGGAACAACTCCTACAGAATACCTACTGAATGCTGGCAGAAGACTTCAGACATTCCAAAAGGCAAGAAACTCCCCACGTACCTGGGTAGGGCAAAAGAAAAAAGGAAAAACAGAGAAAAAAGAATAGGGATGGGACCTGCACCTCAGGGAGGGAGCTGTGAAGGAGGAAAAGTTTCCACACACTAGGAAGCCCCTTCACTGGTGGAGATGGGGGGTGGGCTAGGGAGTGAAGCTTTGGAGCCACAGAGGAGAGCGTAGCAACAGGGGTGCAGAGGGCAAAGTGGAGAGATTCCCACAAAGAGGACTGCTGCCAACCAGCTCTCATCAGCCTGAGAGGCTTGTCTGCTCACCAGCCTGGTCAGGTAGGGGCTGGGACCTGAGGCTTGGGCTTCACTGGTCAGACCCCAGGGAGAGGACTGGGGTTGGCTGCGTGAACACAGCCTGAAGGGGGCTAGTGTGCCATAGCTACCCAGGAGGGAGTCCGGGAAAAAGTCTGGACCTGCCTAAGAGGCAAGAGACCATTATTTTGGGGTGCACAAGGAGAGGGGATTTGGAGAACTGCCTAACGAGCTCCAGAGACTAGTGCAAGCCATGGCTATCAGTGCGGACAACAGAGATGGGCAAGAAACACTAAGGCTGCTGCTGTAGCCACCAAGACACCTGGGTGCAAGCAGAGGTCACTGTCCACACCTCCCCTCCTGGGAGCCTGTGCAGCCCACCACTGCCATGGTCCTGTGATCCAAGGACAACTTCCCCAGGAGAACACAAGGTGCGCCTCAGGCTGGTGCAACATCGCACAGGCCTCTGCTGCTGCAGGCTCGCCCTGCATTCCGTACTCCTGCCTCGCCATGGCCTGAGTGAGCCACAGCCCCCTAATCAGCTGCTACTTTAACTCCCTCCTGTCTGGGTGGGGAACAGATGCCCTCAGGTGACCTACACGCAGAGGCGGGGTCAAATCCAAAGCTGAACCCCAGGAGCTGTGAGAACAAAGAAGAGAAAGGGAAATCTCTCCCAGCAGCCTCCGGAGCAGCAGATTAAATATCCACAATCAACTTGATGTACCCCGCATCTGTGGAATACCTGAATAGACAACGAATCATCCCAAATAGAGGTGGTGGACTTTGGCAGCAAATGTAGACTTGGGGTTTGTTTTCTGAATCTAATTTGTTTCTGGTTTTATGTTTATTTTCATTTAGTATTTACAGCTTATTATCATTGGTATATTTGTTTATTGATTTGGTTGCTCTCTTCCTTTTTTCTTTAATAAATATATATTTTTCTTTTTCTCTTTTTCTGAGTGTGCATGTGTATGCTTCTTTGTGTGATTTTGTCTGTATAGCTTTGCTTTTACCATTTGTCCTAGGGTTTTGTCTGTCCTTTTTTTTGGTATAGTTTTTAGCACTTGTTATAAATGGTGTATTTATTTTTCATTTGGTTGTTCTTTCTTTCTTTTCTTTATTTTTAATAATATATTTTTCTTATTTTAATAACTTTATTTTATTTTCTTTTTCTTTCTTCCTCCCTTCCTTCCTTTCGTCCTCCCTCCCTCTCTCTCTCTCTCTCTCTTTCTCTCTTTCTCTCTTTCTTATCCCTTTTCTTCTGAGCTGAGTGGCTGACAGGGTCTCCATGCTCTGGCCCAGTGTCAGGCCGGAGCCTCTGAGGTGGGAGAGCTGAGTTCAGGACATTGGTGCACCAGAGACCTCCCGGCTCCACATAACATCAAATGGCGAAAGATCTCACAGAGATCTCCACCTCAATGCTAAGACCCAGCTCCACTCAATGACCAGCAAGCTACAGTGCTGGACACCATAGGCCAAACAACTAGCAAAACAACCTAACCATTAGCAGAGAGGCTGACTAAAAACATAAGTTCACAGACCCCCCCCTCCAAAACACACCACCGGACACGGTCCTGCCAACCAGAAAGACAAGATCAAGTCTCATCCACCAGAACACAGGAACCAGTCCCCTCCATGAGGAAGCTTACAAAACCCACTGAACCAACCTTAGCCACTGGCAGCAGACACCAAAAACAATGGGAACTACAAACCTGCAGGCTGCGAAGAGGAGACCCCAAACACAGTAAGTTAAGCAAAATGAGAAGACAGAGAAATACACAGCAGATGAAGTAGCAAGGTAAAAACCCACCAGACCAAACAAATGAAGAGGAAATAGGCAGTCTACCTGAAAAAGAATTCAGAGTAATGATACTAAAGATGATCCAAAATCATGGAAATAGAATGGAGAAAATACACAAAACGTTTAACAAGGACTTAGGAGAATTAAGAGCAAACAAACAATGATGAACAACAAAATAAATGAAATTAAAAATTCTCTAGAAGGAATCAACAGCAGAATAACTGAGGCAGAAGAACGGATAAGTGACCTGGAAGATAAAAATATTGGAAATAACTGCTGCAGAGCAGAATAAAGAAAAAAAGAAAGAAAAGAATTGAGGACAGTTTCAGAGACCTCTGGGACAACATAAAATGCACCAACATTCAAATTATAGGAGTCCCAGAAGAAGAAGAGAAAAAAAAAGGGACTGAAAAAATATTTGAAGAGATTATAGTTTAAAACTTCCCTAATATGGAAAAGGAAATAGTCGATCAAGTCCAGGAAGCACAGAGAGTCCCATACAGGATAAATCCAAAGAGAAACATGCCAAGGAACATATTAATCAAACTATCAAAAATTAAATACAAAGGAAAAAATATAAAAGCAGCAAGGGAAAAGCAACAAATAACATACAAGGGAATCCCCATAAGGTTAACAGCTGATCTTTCAGCAGATACCCTGCAAGCCAGAAGGGAGTGGCAGGACATAGTTAAAGTGATGAAAGGGAAAAACCTACAACCAAGATTACTTTATCCATCAAGGATCTCATTCGGATTCAGCGGAGAAATTAAAACATTTACAGACAAGCAAAAGCTAAGAAAATTCAGCACCACCAAACCAGCTTTACAACAAATGCTAAAGGAACTTCTCTAGGCAAGAAACACAAGAGAAGGAAAATACCTAAAAAAAACAAACTGAAAACAATTAAGAAAATGGTAATAGGAACATTTATATCGATAACTACCTTAAATGTAAATGAATTAAATGCTCCCACCAAAAGACATAGACTGGCTGAATGTATACAAAACAAGACCCGTACATATGCTGTCTACAAGAGACCCACTTCAGACCTAGGGACACATACAGACTGAAAGTGAGGGGATGGAAAAAGATATTCCATGCAAATGGAAATCAAAAGGAAGCTGGAGTAGCAATTCTCATATCAGAAAAAATAAACTTTAAAATAAAGACTGTTACAAGAGACAAAGAAGGACACTACATAATGATCAAGGGATCAATCCAAGAAGAAGATATAACAATTGTAAATATTTATGCACCCAACATAGGAGCACCTCAGTACATAAGGCAAATGCTAACAGCCATAAAAGGGGAAATCGACAGTAACACAATAATAGTGGAGGACTTTAACACCCCACTTTCCCAAATGGACGGATCATCCAAAATGAAAATAAAAAAGGAAACACAAGCTTTAAATGATACATTAAACAAGATGGACTTAATTGGTATTTATAGGACATTCCATCCAAAAACAAAAGAATACACTTTCTTCTCAAGTGCTCATGGAACATTCTCCAGGATAGATCATATCTTGGGTCACAAATAAAGCCTTGGTAAATTGTAAGAAAACTGAAATCATATGAAATATATTTTCCAACCACAATGCTATGAGACTAGATATCAATTACAGGAAAAAAACTGTAAAAAATAAAACACATGGAGGCTAAACAATACATTACTAAATAACCAAGAGATCACTGAAGAAATCAAAGAGGAAATCAAAAAATACCTAGAAAAAAATGACAGTGAAAACATGACGACCCAAAACCTATGGGATGCAGCAAAAGCAGTTCTAAGAGGGAAGTTTACAGCAATACAGTCTTACCAGAAAACTACTAGAGCTAATCAATGAATTTGGCAACATAGCAGGACACAATATTAATGCACAGAAATCTTTTGCATTCCTATACACTAATGATTAAAACTCTGAAAGAGAATTTAAGGAATTACTCCCATTTACCATTGTAACAAAAAGAATAGAACACCTAGGAATAAACCTACCTAAGGACACAAAAGACCTGTATGCAGAAAAGTATAAGACACTAATGAAAGAAATTAAAGATGATGCAAACAGATGGAGAGGTATACCATGTTCTTGGATTGGAAGAATCAACATTGTGAAAATGACTATACTATCCAAAGCAATCTACATATTCAGTGCAATCCCTATCAAATTACCAATGGCATTTTTCAAAAAATTCAAAAAAAGTTTTTACAATTTGTATGGAAACACAAAAGACCCCAAATAGCCAAAGCAATCTTGAGAAAGAAAAATGGAGCTGGAGGAATCAGGCTCCTGGACTTCAGACTATATTAGAAAGCTACAATAATCAAATTAGTATGGTACTGGCACAAAAACAGAAATATAGATCAATGTTACAGGACAGAAAGCCCAGAGATAAACTCACACACATATGGTCAGCCTATCTTTGATATAGGAAGAATATACAATGGAGAAAAGACAACCTCTTCAATAAGTGGTGCTGGGAAAACTGGACAGCTACATGTAAAAGAATGAAATTAGAACACTCCCTAACACCATACACAAAAATAAACTCAGAATGGATTAAAGACCTAAATGTAAGGCCAGACACTATAAACTTCTTAGAGGAAAATGTAGGCAGAACTCTCTATGACACAAATCACAGCAAGATCCTTTTTGACCCACCTCCTAGAGAAATGTAAATAAAAACAAAAATAAACAAATGGGACCTAATGAAACTTAAAAGGTTTTGCACAGCAAAGGAAAACATAAACAAGACAAAAATACCACCCTCAGAATGGGAGAAAATATTTGCAAACAAAGCATCTGGCAAAGGATTAATCTCCAAAATACACACGCAGCTTATGCAGCTCAATATCACAAAAATAAACAACCCAATCCAAAAATGGGCAGAAGACCGAAATAGACATTTTTGCAAAGAAGACATACAGATTGCTAACAAACACATGAAAAAAATGCTCAACATCATTAATCATTAGAGAGTTGCAAATCAAAACTACAATGAGATATCACCTCACACCAGTCAGAATGGCCATCATCAATAAATCTACAAACAGCAAATGCTGGAGAGGGTGTGGAGAAAGGGAACCCTCTTGCACTGTTGGTGGGAATGTAAATTGATACAGCCACTATGGAGAGCAGTACGGATGTTCCTTAAAAAACTAAAAACAGAACTACTATATGACCCAGCAATCCCAGTACTGGGCACATACCCCGAGAAAACCATAATTCAAAAAGTATCATGTACCACAATGTTCATTGCAGCACTATTTACAATAGCCAGTACATGGAAGCAACCTAAATGTCCATCAACAGATGAATGGATAAAGAAGATGTGACACATATATACAATGGAATATTACTCAGCCATAAAGAGAAATGAAATTGAGTTATTTGCAGTGAGGTTGCTGGACCTAGAGACTGTCATACAGAGTGAAGTAAGTCAGAAAGAGAAAAACAAATACTGTATGCTAACACTTATATATGGAATCTAAAAAAACAAACAAAAATGTTTCTGGAGAACCTAGGGGCAGGACAGGAATAAAGACGCTGACATCAAGAGTGGACTTGAGGACATGGGAAGGGGGAAGTGTAAGCTGGGACGAAGTGAGAGAGTAGCATTGACATATATACACTACCAAATGTAAAATAGATAGCTTGTGGGAAGAAGCTGCATAGCACATGGAGATTAGCTTGGTGCTTTGTGTTCCCCTGGAGGGGTGGGATAGGGAGGGTGGGAGGGAGTTGCAAGAGGGAGGGGATATGGGGATATATGTATAAATATAGCTGATTCACTTTGTTATACAGTACAAAGTAACACACCATTGTAAAGCAATTATACTCCAATAAAGTTGTTAAAAAAAAAGAGAAAATATAGGAGAATAACTTTGCAATATAGAAATATGCCAAGATTCTTAAACAGTTCATAAAATACCAAACAATAAAAGTTTGCATTTATTTTTCTTACTGTTAATGCTTTCAGAAAATGATACTGTAAATCTGCATCGAGGCAACATAGAATCATGGAAAGGTCATGGCCTTAAAATAGGTGTTACGCAGTAGTTAAATTAGTTTGGTAAATACTGGGTTAAATAGCAACAAATTTATTGGTGTAATGCTTCATATTTTTAATAGGTTGTTGTGTTTTTTCATATTTAAAACAGGTATTATATATGATATTTCCCAAATTTCTTTGAAATTATCAATTACAAAAAAAATTATCACAAAATTCCTATTTACATCTTGCATTGTATGTGCTATAAAGAATATGTTTAGGGAAGTAATAGGTTACAGATATTTTGGCTTTTTGGTCATCAAGGTCTAATTAAACATTTTTTTTTTTTGGAAAAATTAACTTATTTACAAAATGGAAGTATAGTCACAGATGTAGAAATTAAACTTATGGTTACCAGGGAGTAAGGGGGGAGGGATAAATTGGGAGACTTGGATGGATATATAGACAGTACTAAATATAAAATAGATAACTAATAAAGACCTACTGTATAGAACAGGGAACTCTACTCAATACTCTGTAATGGCCTAAATGGCAAAAGAATCTAAAAAAAGAGTGGATATATGTATATGTATAATGGGTTCACAAGTCATCATTCTTATGAGTTTTTCCTCAAGTGTGTCTCTGAAAGATATGCCCTTCATCTGATATTTCATTTCATGTTTCCTTGCTTTATCACTTTATTGAGTATTTGCTGAAGTGACCAGTAGTTTCCATGCATAATGACACTGACTCCTCCTCTAATCTATTTTTAAAATAAAGCCAGATTAAGTGATACATATTTACTATGCACACACACACATATACACACACACCCCGACACACATGAGTGTGTGTGGCATGTATGCATGTATGCAAATATATAGCACATACAAAAGGGAGATCTTATAATACATAATGCCAGATTTTTCTGTGTAAACCATCATTCAGAATAACCACATTCTTCTTTTATAGGCTTCTAAAATAAGAAGAGATTGAACATATCTTTTTTTTTGCGGTACGCAGGTCTCTCACTGTTGTGGCCTCTCCCGTTGCGGAGCACAGGCTCTGGACGCACAGGCTCAGCGGCCATGGCTCATGGGCCCAGCCGCTCCACGGCATGTGGGATCTTCCCAGACCAGGGCACGAACCCGCGTCCCCTGCATCGGCAGGCGGGCTCTCAACCACTGCGCCACCAGGGAAGCCCAAAATCCCTATTTCTTAAACTAGAATTAAATCTTCCACAGTCTTGTCCTAATCTATTTTCAAATATAACTTCCATCCAAAGCAGCTGCCATACATAACATATCCTCCTACATTTATTTGATATACATGTTGAAATGAGCAACTAATTCTTACTAAACACCTTCTTCATGCCTTTTCTTATGCTATTCCCTCTGCCAAGAATTCCTTCAGCTTTGTTCAAAGATTAGTGTCAAATTAACCTCTGCAGTATGCTGTTGCTATTTCCCTCAGCTAAAAATGAACTCTAGTTCTGCTAAATGCCATTAACATTTTCAACTTCTGCTCTATAGTTAAAGTTCTACTTTAACTTTTTAAAAGTATATATTGAATTTTCTTACTATATATTGATCCCATAAGGTGAGTTAACCATTTACAATAATAAATCTCCTATAGACTTTTGCACAGTTTCATACATGGTCAGCTCTCAATAAACACTTGTAAAATAAGTGGTTGTTTTTAAAAATCATAGATATTTTTGTTTTTCTTTAAACTATTTCAAAAGATATCCATGGAAAATTTCATAATTACTCTAAGACAATACTACTTACCAATTCCATGGCACTTAATATCTAACAGGTATTGGTAGGGTTCAGTTGTTTTGTGGAGAAGCTACTGTGTGAAGCTTGCTGACTTCTCTGTTTGTATATGATATTTGTAATTATTTTGTTAAATTAACCAGTAATTATATAACTTTTTGTACTATATATTTAATATATACTTTATATTTTTTATACTCTTAGTTATGGAATTATTTTGTTTCAATTATCTGATTTCATGCACTCAACAAATTTTATTGACTGTTTATTATATACTAGGCACTATGCTAGGCACTGAAATTGTGCTTAAGTTTTGTATAACAGACAAAATATAAACAGGTAAATAATATTCTTTCTCTCTATATATATTATTTATATAATTAATATTTGTAAAATACTTAAATATTATGGCAAATGCTATGAGATCAAAGAAGTCTGTGAGACATCAAGACTAGAATAGACAACTAGAAAATACTTTTTAGAAGAGGTGATATTTAATCTATTTAAGCAGAGTCTGAAATGTGGGGATTTACTCACCGTGTAAAGAGAAAAAGAATGGCTGTTATTGAAAAGACAAGAAATAAAAAATGTTGTAGAGGATGTGGAAAAAGGGAACCCTCATACACTGTTGATGGGACTGTAAAATGGTGTAGCCACTATGGAAAATAGTTATGGAGATTTCTCAAAAAATTATGAATAGAACCACAATATGACCCAGCTATTAAACTTCTGGGTATTTATCTGAAGAACATGAAAATACTAATTGAAAAAGATATATGTACCCCTATGTTCACTGCAGCATTATTTACAATAGCCAAGATGTGGAAACAACCTAAGTGTCCATCAATAAAAGAATGGATAAAGATGTGGTGTATGTATGCAATGGAATACTACTCAGCCATAAAAAGAATGAAATCCTGCCATTTGTGACAACATGGATGGACCTTAAAAGAATAATGCTAAGTGAAAAAAGTCAGATGGAAAAATACAAATACCTTACGATTTCACTCATATGTAAAATCTAAAAAAAAAACAAAACTAACCAATAAAAATAAACTTAGAGACAGAGATAAGATTAGTGATTACCTAAGTAGAAGGGCTTTGGGAGTGGGCAAAATAAGTGAAGGGGGTCAAGTGTATGCAGTTGGATGGTAATTAGACTTGTGGTGGTAATCTCTCTTTGGTGCATACAGATGTTAAATTATAATGCTGTACACCTTAAACTCATAAAAGAACAGAGGAAAAATTCATGATAGATATAAAAAACTATTTAAAAGTACCATTATAATCTAAGCAACAAAATACTTGTTAAATCCTTTAAATGTCTCTAACAAAATGGTTCATTTTATTCCATTTTATTCCATAAATAGTTCATGTTATTTTCATTCTGAAAATAAAGTGAATTTAGTCTGTATTTATAAAAGATTTTTCTTAAAAAAAAAACAGAAATTAAGAAAATACCTTGTAGTGAGTTGAGGTATATAATAGGTTTAAAAAAAGATATGGAAAATTCAAAGTTTATGCATTTTTTATTGTCTATAGCGAAAACCAAAATTGGTATGGAGAGAAGAGGGCAGAAATATGCCCAATCACGTGTACTTTGCATATGGTATAACAGTATTTTTTTCCTAGTTTCATGAACTGCTTTTCTTTCTTTTCTTTTCAGAAAAATGCTTACTAGAATACTTTGAAATCTTAAAATAATATTATTAAATATATTTATTTCACACTCCTGTTTATTAGGAGGCCTTGCAAAGTTTTAAGACCACAGTTTAAGGATTGTGAAATGTGAAGAATATCTCATTTAAATATTGTGAATCGCGCATAAATGACTTAGTAGGTTCCTACAGTAATGCCCTAATTATGCTATAACTCATTAATAGAAAAATTCCAGTTTATGTTAAATGTTCCACATTTTCACACCTAGGATAAAATCTGAAGACTTACACCGTATAAAAATGCAGCATAGAATCATCATTTTCATCCAGTTGTAAGAGTTTTCATTTTGCTGCTTCACGAAATGATCATGTTGTTTTGTATTGCAATACAGAATATAAGAAACAATCTTAAATTTAAAAAATAGGGAAAACCTATCAATTTATATCGCTAATTTACCCACAGTTAAAACTGCTGTCATGCATGTTAGAAAGATTTCACTGACTGCTTTCATTTAACTACCTCTTTGCCATTCATTGGCTTATTTTATACAAAATGGAGCACAGTTAAAAACCCAAGGGAAGATATCAGGTTTTAGTTTTATATACCCCATCATGGAAATAATAAAATGAAGAATAGGGTTTTTCTGTTTTTGTTTTTGCATTTGTTAAATATCTCACATCAAAAAAAATCCATATGAAAGTCTCTCAGCACAATGTTAACATATAAATAGGCTTTCTTTTATGTTCCTTTCAAATTTGAACCAGTGTCTGTCTCATTTTCCAAGGTATGCCATTTTCTTTCAAAATATATAGAGTAATAAAGTAGAATTGCCACAGTAGAAAACTATATTATAAATGGGAAAACTCTTTGTTTTCTAAAGTTTTTCTTTCAGGAGACCTGTTTCAAATCAGCTCTGCATTTTTTTCCCACTATAAAGTAATGCACTTAAGTACATATCCCTTTGTTTCAATAAATAAAGGAGTCATAGAAATGCATTCATCAAGGGCTAGGCCATTATTGGGAAACATATGTATAAACTACTTAATTATCAGGATAAATGACTGTACTAACAGCAGAAAGGTTGATTAATTTTTTGTTACATACACCTTCATATTAATAGACAAATTTTTGTCAATCCCTTTGCTGTTGAAATGTTCCAAGAGATCATCTAACATATGTTCACGTTACCAGTCCTCTAATAGATAAAAATTCAGTAGTGAGAGGCTATATGAATCAAGCATGCACCATCCTATAGCATAGGTCTGACGACCCCTGAATGTGACCTGCTTCCAGAGGAAACCAATTTAATGCTTCATCGCACACAGAGTAGTATGTATGAATCACAAAACCTCCAGATAAATTAGTGACAGGTACATCTGAATAGGATTCCTTCTAAGTCGCTTATCTGCAGCCAGGAAAGCTTGTTTCATCCTCACTTTCAAAGATAAAGCCACATGGCAGGTTGCCTTGGCAGATTCTCACAAAGCAAACAGCCCCGATCGTCCATTACTGGGGGGAAAAATTCCCTCATTATTTCAGGTACTGTGTACTGTGACAACAAATGGGATAAAGTGAAAACTACCTGCCAGTGGAAAATTCATCAGTCGATACCAGGTTTATGTCTTCTCTAACTTTCATAAGCTCTGTGCCTCTTGCTCTTTTACTTTTATTTTTGACAGTTCTGATACTCCACAGTTGTAGCCATGGAAAAGTTCAAGAACAAAACAGCACGTTATCAAAGACAACTTATCAGAAGCCAAACAGGGAGAAGAGATGCCAACAATTAGTAAGTAATGGAAAGACGGATCTGTGACAGAACAAGGAAGAAAGGTGCACCAATCTTTTGTCTTTAACCGACTACTTATTCCATTTGAAAAAAAACTCAGAGAAAAACTGAGACAATAAATATAGGCTCTAAGTACTCAGGGATATTGATCATAGAAAAGATGAAAAAATAAATTATGCACAAAATAGCATAGGAAATGTTTATTTGTAAGGGATTATTTTATAAATTTTATCAACCATAAATAAATTGGAATATCAAAAGTATATAAAGCTATCTGCTTTAAACTAAGTAACAGTGAATAGCACAGATATATTATCTTCTTCAAAGTTAAGTATCTACTAACTACTAGAATTCTTTAAACTGAACAATAGAAGAGACATATCAATTCTTACTTTCTGCACTTCTTATGGTCTACACTTAAACTTAATCAAGACTTTCATTATATATCTTAATAAAGGCCACATCTTATCACAAGGTCAGTTATACAGCATAGCAGAATTCAGTAACACAAAATCAATAGTACTCACGTTTTAGGTTCCATAGATGGTCCTTCTCATGCAAAATCAGGGTTGTGCTTTCTGGGTGAGTCTGTTTTAAATCAAAATGACAGAAGTCTTAGTTTCCCATGCACTGCCACTTAGAATGCATGCAAATAAACTCCCAGTTAGTCAAGGAGAAAAAAATTGCATTAAAGAGTACTGATTTGTAAATTTGGTCCTTTCAAATGTAGATAATATTTACCCCTCCTCTTTCCCCCATATCTTTGCAAAATTTCTGCCCAATGAACTCATTACTGTAGAAACTCAACTATGGCTATGGTCAGTTAATGAAATTCAGGTCTGGGATTAAACATGTACATAAACATGTACATAGTTTGGCTCTGGAATTGGGAGAGACAAGGGTGATGCTGGAAAGGAAAAAAAAGTAAACCATATAATTTAAAGAATGATAAATTCTTACGATAGATTTAGCTAAATTAACTGCTGTCCTATATTTGAGGTGATTCATAAAATTCTTAATGTACAAAAAATGAAAGCAAAAATACTTTGAAAACATTACCAATACCATATTCAATGACACTTTGGGGAATATTAATGTAATATTAATGTAGCTATTAAGTTTACCTTCTTTGAAATTACACAGGTCTAATTAGATTAGATGTACGTCCTGTACAGCCAAAATAATTTAAGCAATATTAAACACCATTTAAAATATGCAAGAACTTCAGTTAGCATGCAATAAAATTATTTTTGCTCTATCCAGTTACTATGTTTATATTATTATTTACAATGCACTTTAACATCATCAATAATTTCTTGGAAGCTTCAGTATTTGAGAACCAAAATGTTCAATTAAAATATTAACCTACTTGTAAAGTACCATATTATAATAATGTTACTTTATTTTTATGAATTAGAAAAATATGCAAATGTAATCAGAACAATTAGTTTGACTATTTAAAAAGCCAAATGTCATGTGTGTATTTAAATTCTATTACAAAGTCATGCAAAAGTCCTGAATTACTACATGTCAAACTTTATTCACTGTATAATGGAGTGTTCAAATTTTCTGGTTAATTATCCATTTATTTAACAGATAGATCTTGACTAAGATGGCCTTACAATTCCCCTAGGCTTGACTAAACTTTACATAGGTTTCTTCCTGATTTTAGGCCCCTGACCTCCCTTTTCTCAGAGCATTTACTTTAAACTTGCAATTATGAATTATTTTTCTGGCCCTTTGAGATATAAATCTTTTCCCAAACTCTTGCCAGTTTCACAGTACAGGAATGTCTTTCTCAAGGACTTGGGAGCCACCCTTTTGAGATGTAATCATCAAGAAAGATAGTGTCTCTATCTCCTAGCCTCTAGGTGAGGGTCCAAGCCTAATAATATTATTAACAAACCCAAATGACCTCATCACATTGACTAACTTCCCCATAACATCGTGTAGTATTTTTTTTTAATTAATTAATTTATTTATTTTTGGCTGCATTGGGTCTTCGTTGCTGCACACGTTGCTTCTCTAGTTGTGGCGAGCTGGGCCACTCTCTATTGTGGTGCACGGGCTTCTCATTGCGGTGGCTTCTCTTGTTGTGGAGCATGGGCTGTAGGCGCGTGGGCTTCAGTAGTTGTGGTTCACAGGCTCTAGAGCACAGGCTCAGTAGTTGTGGCACATGGGCTTAGTTGATCCGTGGCATGTGGGATCTTCCTGGACCAGGGCTCAAACCTCTGTCCCCTGCATTGGCAGGTGGATTCTTAACCACTGCACCACCAGGGAAGTCCTCATCTTCTAGTATTTTTTGACCAGATCAGGTCAGCTCTTAAAAATTTCCCACCATATATTTCAACAGAGTTAAGTTCAATATCTTCCCCCTTTCGCAATAGTCATGAAAAAGGCTTCCTTGACTATTTAACTCCATCTGATGCAAGGTTCCTTTATGTTCTCAAGTGTTCATTATGTGCCAACACACTAGTAATTCAGTGGTAGAGAAGGTAGACACTGTACTTGCCTTAACAGAACCTATGGTCTAGTTGGGAGACAGAGACATGTAAATTGACATTTAAAATAGAAGGTGATCAATACTATGACTGTAAGAACAGAATGGGGCACCAAATAAAAGTGGAGCAGATGATAAAATGTATAAAAGAATAAGTGTGATTGAATCTATCACTTCACATGATGAGGTATCATCCATAGAAGCTGGACAAGGGAAAATTCTCCAGGAAGAAGGTTCATCATGTGTGAAAGCTTAGAGACAAAATAAACATTTCAGTGCAAAGAAAATAAGATCGAAATGGCTGGATTGTACACAGTGATGTCAGGGAGTGGCAGGAAATGAGGCTGAGATGTAAAAGAAAGGAGATAAGAAAAGGCACTTAATCATATAGTTGTTCACTTTTCTTTTAACAAACACTTTTACAGGGGAGGTGATATAACTTAAGTTCAATGTCAAGGGCTCTGGTGTCAGACAATCAGGCTTTGAAATCTGGCTCTATCTCTCACAAGTTGTATGAATTAGGAAAGTAGTCTAAACACTTTTAGCCTCAGTCTCCCCATTTCATACATGAGGAGAATAAAAATACTCACTTCATGAGGTTTTGTGAGGATTAAAAGGAAAATTCCACATAAAATATTCAGCACAAGCCTTAGGACATGAAAATGATTGATGGTGATGATGGTGATGAATATGATTGATGATGACGGAGACAATGATAGAAAGTAATCTATGATGATATCAATGATGAGGGGGCCACACAAGGGTCACAGTGAATTTTCTGAAGAAAAGAGAAACTGCTGAAGCATTTTTTTAAAAAAAAATTTTTAATGGAGTATAGTTGCTTTACAATATTGTGTTAGTTTCTACTGTACAGCAAAATGAATCAGCAATATGTTTACATATATCCCCTCTTTTTTGGATTTCCTTCCCATTTAGGTCACCACAGAGTATTGAGTAGAGTTCCCTGTGCTATACAGTAGGTTCTCATTAGTTATCTATTTTATACATAGTGTATATATGTGTATACACAGTAGTGTATACATGTCAATCCCAATCTCCTAATTCATCCCAACCCCCCTCTCCCCCTTGGTATCCATATGTTTGTTCTCTACGTCTGTGTCTCTATCTCTGCTTTGTAAACACAATCATCTATACCATTTTTTTCAGATTCCACATGTATGCATTAGTACACGATATTTGTTTTTCTCTTTCTGACTTACTTCACTCTGTGTGACAGTCTCTAGGCCCATCCACATCACTACAAATGACCCAATTTCGTCCCTTTTTATGGCTGAGTAATATTCCATTGTATATATGTACCACATCTTCTTTATCCATTCCTCTCTTGATGGACATTTTGGTTGCTTCCTTGTCCTAGCTATTGTAAACAGTGCTGCAATGAACATTGTGGTGCATGTGTCTTTTTGAATTATGGTTTCCTCTGGGTATATGCCCAGTAGTGGGATTTCTGGGTCATATGGTAGTTCTATTTTTAGTTTTTTAAGGAACCTCCATACTACTCTCCATAGTGGATGTATCAATTTACATTCCCACCAACAATGCATGAGGGTGCCCTTTTCTCCACACCCTCTCCAGCATTTATTGTTTGTGGATTTTTTGATGATGGCCATTCTGACTGGTGTGAGGTAATACCTGATTGTAGTTTTGATTTGCATTTATCTAATAATTAGCAAAGTGGAGCATCTTTTCATGTGCCTGTTGGCCATCTGTATGCCTGAACCAAGTTTAAAACAAGACCTACATTACACTAGAAAGAAAAACAGTGGGCCAGTCAGATAATAAAACTGACTTCATTAAAAATGGAGGACTATTATCAAGTTTACATTTTGAAATAGCATTCTGATTAGTTAGAAGAATGCTTTTAAAGTTGTAAAGTGAATGCTGTAATCTCTGTTTGGATGATAAACTATGTAGTAGATGTCTTTGTGATCATCAGTTGGTATGTTTTATAAGGGGAGTTTTGTTTAATCACACAAATCAGTTGAATGGATGTCATCTCTAATATATAATGCAATAGTAATCATAAGAGAAAGAGTTAATATGTATTTTAGCATATTTGTCAGATGCTGCTTTTTGCTACTTACATGTATTAACTCATTTAATCCTAACAACAACCTTATAGACAGTATTGTTATTCTCATTTTACACATGGAAAAATTGGAGCACATAGAAGTTCAGAAATTTTCCCAACTCACACAGCATATGGAGAAGCACAGATTCAAACCAGATAGTCTGGATCCAAAACTTGTATCCTTAACCCCTGCGTGAAAAGTGCTATAATAGAGTAGTTTTTAGAGTACCTAGAGCTTAGCGAGCAGTACTATAATCTAAGAGGATATTAAGGAATCAAAGAACTTTGGGGCAATAGGATAAAACACTATTTTAACAAAGTAGAAAACACAAAGAAGATAAAATTAGAGTAACTTAGAAAAGGAAAGGATATATCAGATAGATTTTAATGAATGAACTGGATATTTATCTCCTTGATAACCAAACATAGATTACTTTACAGAAAAATCTGTAATGGTACTTATTTTTCCCTTTCCTCCCAACTAGATACAATTAACTAGATATGATTACTCCATTTCCTAAATGCCCTTGTATTTGCTAAACGTATATAAAAATGTTTATCCATCTCAAATAAATCTGCAATCAGCAACATTCTGATGGATTTCTATTATACTTAAATAAAAATCTAAAATTCAGACTCCTTCCCATGGCCTCTCTGATTATATTCTTTCCTTCTGTGTATACACACACACACACACACACACACACACACAGTACATGCCGTTATCCAAGATACTACTGGCATAATAGTTTTTGTTTTCCTCAAACACACAAGAGTTCCACTGTTTCTTTGCTGGTATAATCTTCACCCAAATCTTACATTACCAGATCTATCTCACATGTTTGTTTGTCCACTTTCTACCCCATTTTAGAATATCCTTTAAGAGATATATGGTGCCTTTTTTTAGGGATGATAATTATTCTTTGCTAAAGACATTTCTTTTTTGGTTGAGAGAACTGTACCTGCTCTCTCACTCCTGGCCCTGCTACACTCCCCACCTCCTTTGACACTATCTGATGGTAATGAGTATCTCTCTTTCCTAGCAAGTGTCACAGATTCCATTTTACATGGAATGTTTCTATTATTGTTGGTAAAATGATTACCAGTTTTAGGTCCCACAAAGAGCAGAGGCCCTGTTGCTTTTATATTATAATATATCCTGTAGGAAATCAGAATATACAACCCCAACATATGACACTTTTGAATATGGATTACTTTGAGCTGAAGGTAATTGGGAATCAACAGATTCAGAAAGAAGCCTTCTCAGGACTTCCCTTATGTGACTAAAAGCAGAAACTTCAGAGAAATGAGGACTGCCCTAAATCCTTTCTCTGGGAGATTTTATGGCCTTAAAGAAATGGAGAATCAACATTATGTCTTCACCAAAACAAACAAACAAACACAAACTCACAAAACAAACAAAAAAGCTTACTAAAATAGGCTTTATTTTCCATTAGTTTCCCCATATATTTACCCTCCTAGAAGCCCAAATTTCCCTTTCTTTGTCTAGTCCACAATTTATTGCCCTTTGTTAAAAATATAAGCTTCCAAGTCTAACCACTTCTTGGGGGTTCACTTCTTTTCTGTGGAGCCTACATGCATGTAAAAATAAAATAAATGAACATATGCCTTTTATCCTTTTAATCTGTTTTTTTTGTCAGTTCAATTTGAAAGTCCCAGTACTACACCTTAGAGGATAGAGGAAAATTTTTTCTTCTGCTACTATCTGCAGCACTTAAAGCAATGCCAGACTCAATAAATACTTGATGAATAAATGACGGGGGACCGGCAGGAAACCATGCACTTGGAGTGAGTGATTTATAGGAATCAGCAAATGAAAACTATCGACTGAAATTACCAAAGAAAGGTTGATGCAAACAGAGTGTACCATGTTCAGTGCTGTCCTTATCATCATGACTGTTTCCAGAAGTTAGATGAGGTCCAACTGCAAACAGCACAAATAATAATAACAAATACAGACAGATAGATACATAGATGATAGATAGATAGGTAGATAGATAGATAGACAGATAGATAGATGGCTCGAATGAGATTGAGATGAGAAGTCCAGGGCTGCTCTGGCAGCTTTGTGGTCATCAAAGACCCAGGAGCCCTTCTGATTTTCCACTCTAAGCAAATGACTTTCATCTTTAAGGCATTTGGAATCTTGTCAATTCCAGCCTTTACAAATTTCAGGAAGCAGAAAATAAGAAGGGAAGAATGCAAAAAGACACATATACTAGCTTTAGTAGGACTCTTAAATTAAAAGAGCTATTCTAGGAACTGACCTAAACTTCAGCTTATATCTTATTGGAAACGCCTTTCAAAACTGAAACTGAAATGTGGATATATAGATAATTCTATTGCAACCTTAAACAATGAAATGATCCATTAGTAAGGTAAATGGAAGAAATATAAACAATTTTTCTTTTCTCTTATGAAAAGTATCCATTTTTAACTTTTTAAGCATTTTGCATCATAAAACTGTGTTTGTTTTGGTTTGTTTTTACTGAAGGAAGTAAGTCTTGGCAAAATAATTTTTATTACATATTTTCTTTTAAACTTACTGAGCCAAAACAGTAAAAAAGGGAATCTCAGGATTAAAACTGGACTCATGGCTTGAAATATTAAGAACTGTGAATTTATAATGGCAAGCACAAGGACAAACTTCAAGTGTATTCCAGATATATACATGAAGATGCAAGATTTTCTCTTATAATCTGTCTACTTTCAAATACATCTCCATCAGCAACCTGATGAAACTTCAACATCTTGTCTCCAGTCCTTCACTACCCTCTTTTCAACTCTAATGAAGCTTCATTCCATCATTTCTTAATGTTAAAGCTACTGAAGCTAAGCCATAGCTGAAGGAAGGCATTCTTCTTTGTCTTTTGAATGTGTTTTTTAGGTGTCTGTGTGTTTACATTTGAGTTGAATGCTTGCTGTTTTGTTTATTCTTTTTTATTTTATTTTTAATGGGAGTACAGTTGCTTTACAATGTTTTATTAGTTTCTGATGTACAATGAAGTGAATCAGCTATATGTATACTTATATCCGCTCCCTCTTGGACCTCCCCCCCACTCTCCCCCATCCTACCCATCTAAGTCATCACAGAGCACTGAGCTCAGCTCCCTGTGCTATACAGCAGGTTCCCACTAGCTATCTATTTTACACAAGGTAGTGTATGCATGTCAATCTTAACCTCCCAATTCATCCCACCCTCCCCTTCCCCCCCCATTTCCAGATGTCCTCTTCTTTTTACACCAAACAAGGAATCCATGCAGTGATGACCTGAATTGGGAGAAGTTTGGCAGCTCTACCATTTCTTCATTCTGTTCCTTTGCTAAACTTTCCTGTTACTTGTTCTATGCTGAAAGCAGAATTATCTGTCAGAATAAGATGAGGATTGCAGATTCCCTAATTTATCCCCTATTCCCTCTTTTCCCCAAAGATAGCCTGAATTTCAAAGACAATCTCTTCATGAAAATCAAATAGATAGGGTAAAAAAAAATCAAGGAAATAACCATTTAAGGATATAGGTTCTCTCACTAAACTTGAGAAGAATTTGTTCTGTTCAAAGAGCAGAAGAGAATATAATTTGAAATGAAATTATATTTGTACTCTTACTTTTGAACTCATTTTAGAGTTTTATTTTAAACATTTTGATTCTCAAAAGAGAATTTGTTTTTAATTGATTAGGTAAGGTCCTGAAGAACTAAAAGACTACTTTTGTTTTTTTTTTACTCCTTGAGAGTTTTGTTATTCTGAAGAAAAAAGCTTACCTGTGCCTGCTCCCACTACCCCAAAATGAACTGACTTCTGAAAAGTATACTTTAAAAATATTTTGCCAAACATTGTTAAAATATAGAGTTAAATAAAATTAAATTCATTTTTCTCTACTATTTCTTGTTAGCACTTTAGAAATATCAGACAGGTTCCAATTGATTGTACCTTATACACATTGAATAGAGACTACACAGGCGTGTTTAAAAATCCCTAAAATACAAAGGACTTAATTTAGAAAAATGTCACCTCTTTTAAGTATTAAATAGCCAGCAATAAAGCTGTCTCTTTCCTCACTGTGTGTGTCTGTGTAAGGGTGATGGTGGGATGAGTTCTAAAGTACTAAACATAAGATTTCCCAAGAGAAGGCTGCTGTCCACTGAATTAGTTATGTGACATCTTCGGCTGTCAAATAACAGTTTGCTTCTATTTAGTTTGTGACTACTGGGATAACTATTTACAGGTGCATACATTTCTTTCAGCTTGTGTATGTCCTATAAAAATTCCTAAGGAGAATACTAATGAAATCATTGAAGAACTATTCCATTACTTATGCATCATAACCTCAGGCATTCATGTTTTCTTTTGAAAATTTTAACACAATATATTTCAGACATACTAATATAATTCCCACACATACATTCAAGGTAACGTAATATACTCGTTTTAAAAAAAAGTTAAGAACCGACCTTAAGTTTGTGACTAACCATAAGTTTCTTTTATCCCCGCGCCCCTGCTTTATTGAGGTATAACTGACAAAAAACAGCATATATTCAAGATTTCCAATGTGATGTTTTGATGTACATATGCATTGTTAAATGATTACCACAATCAAGCTAATTAACATAGCCATACACTCACATAGTTATTTTTTCTTTTTGTGATGAGAACATTTAAGATCTACTCTCTTAGTAAATTTTAGGTAAACAAACAGTATTATTAACTGTATTTACCACTTGGTACATTAGATCTCCAGAACTTTTTCATGATGCTTAATGGAAAATTTGTACCTTTTGACTAATATCTCCCTATAATCCCCATTTCCTTGTAACCACCATTCTACTTTCTACTTGTACGAGTTTGATGTTTTTAGCTTCCATATATAAGTGAAATTATACAGTATTTGTCTTTTTGTGCCTAGCTTATTTTACTTGTCAAAATGTCCTCCAGGTTTATATATATTGCTGCAAATGACAGGATTTCCTACTTTTTTAAGGCTGAATAATATTTTATTTTATATTATGTCCCATTTCATTGTGTGTGTGCATGCACACATGCACACACATATCACATTTTTCTTTCTTTATTTGTTGATGGACACAGATTGTTTCCATGTACTGGATATTGTGAATCATACTACAATCAACATGAAAGTATAGGTATCTTTTCTAGAGAATGGTTTTGTATCTTTGGGATATATACTCAGAAGTAGAATTTCTGAATCATATGCTAGCTCTATTTTTAATTTCTTAAGGAATTTTCATACTGTTTTTCATAATGACTGTACCAATTTACATTCTCACCAACAGTGTGCAAAGATTTCCTTTTTTCTTTACCTTGCCAACACTTATTATCTTTTGACTTTTTGATAATAGCCATCTTGTTGTCAAACCCAAGTTTGTGTGCCTGACACACAGTGAGGACAGACAAACTGAAACATCAGAGTTTGGGGCACAGAAAGTTTTATTGCAGGACATCAAGCAAGGAATAAGGGTATCTCACGCTCAAAAGACCCAAACCCCTTGATGGCTTCCAGAGAAGAGTTTTTAAAGGCAAAATAATGGTGAGGTTTTGAGGGCTGCAGGGTTTGTGACTTTCTTCTGATTGGTTGGTGGTGAGGTATCAGGGTGATATCTCCAGAATCTCAACGTTCTGGTCCCAACCAGTCTGGGGTCTACTTGTGTGTGGTCACCACGTGGTCACCATCCTCCATCTCCACATTTTGTTTTCTCTTTGTTGACTTGGGAGTTATATATTCTCTATTACTTTAGTGATTAGTAAATGGCAATTTGCAAATTGTATTCAACTAAATCTAAAGTTACTTCAGTATCTCTCCCTGCTCTAGCCCATTCCAAGAACCAAAGAACCAGAAGAACCACATCTTTCATATAGGTTGGTATTAACGTGACACCTTGCTTATAAACGTCCTGCTATTAATCAGTATGGTTGTTTTGGTTGTTGCTTTTTTTCTTATTTTGTAGCCAAAGTGTTTACTAATTTATTTGCTTACCATTGCTTTGTGTTTATCTTTGTCTTTCTGGGTTAATTATTTCCAAGTAAAGTACAAATTTACATGGCTTTTAAATGAGGATCTTGTTATATATTTTAGACCTTTTCTTGAAAATATCTTTATTTTGACCTCACTCTCTTCTTTTTTCCTCTTCTTCTCTTCAATACTTATTTCTGAGAATCAGCTACCAATAAGGCACATGTTAGTTCCACAACTTGCAGTGGATACAAGGGCACAAAAAATAGACAAATATATTCCCATCTTCACTAAGCTTAGCTTTAGCTGGGAAGAACATTGTGTGCTCTTAACTCCCTTCCACTAGTCAGTAAACTACCAAAGGAATGAGAACTTCCCTCCTCTCCACTGTCTTCTTGATACAGAATTCCAGACTGATAGTCACTTTCCTTCAGACATTTGGAGATACTGGGTTTTAAGGATTCTACTTAATGAGAAGTCAGCTGTTGTTAAAATCCTAATACCTTTTAAAATAATATATAATTTCTCTTTAATTTTCTCTTATTTTACATGTTTTTCAGTTTTATTATAATTTGTTTAGATGTGGCTCTATTGTCTTTGTTTTCTGGTCAGGATAATATTTGATTCTTCAACCTGAGAATTTATGACTTTTATCTATCCTGGGGAACTCTGTAATTATAATGTTAAATATTGCTTCTCACACATTATCTCTTTTTGGAAATTCCTTTACTTATATGTTGGCACTTCTAATTCTATTTTCTGTATTTCCTAACTTTTTCCCCATATTTTTCTGTCCTCTATGCTGAATCTTTTAAATTCTCTAAAATCTGAATTACATTTAAATATTCTATTTAGATGTGTCTAATCTGCTGTTTAACCTACCAATTAAGGTTTTATTTTATTGACTATATATGTCTTTGCTGAAAGTTCTAGTTGATTATTTTTCAGATGTGTTCCTTTCTCTCCAAACCAAATTGTTCTGTCATTATATGTGGGTTTTAGTTTTCCTTTTATTCCTTTAACCATTTTATGTTTCCTGATTTCATAGTCTCTTTCAAACTGGTCTGTGATTTTAGATGGTATAGTCCTTCTTCAATTATGCTTTAATCTCATTCTACCTTTTGATTTGGACATTTTTGTTGTGAATCTTTCATAGTGTTGTATAGTTGCATGAACTTGGGGGATACAGCAGTGGTCCTTTTCAGATTCATTTTGCATTTGTTTCTCTCCTGAATTTCAGGGGTTTCACTAAATGAAGACCAGTTTGTCATCGTTGTTATTCATTTCATTGTTGTTTTTGCTGTTGATCTGTTGGCTATGGTATATGTATGTAATTTACATATGTGTGTATGTGTGTGTGTATATACATATATATATATATATATATATATATATATATATATATATATATATATATATAATGTAAATTAGAACTCTGTGCCCAGAAAATGTTCTGAACTTTTGTTGCCAGGTTTTCACAGCATATTTGTTTTTCCTAGAAAGATCCCTGAGGAGAGTTAAACTTTCTTGCTTCTTTCCTGTGGTACACTTACAAGATCCTCTCCATCACAAGCCCTTTTCTCCATTCTATTCTGGACTCTAAAAGCCCAGCTCATCTAGGAAGTACGTCTGACTGTGGTATCATACCTGGCTACCAGCTTCAACAGTATCAGTTCAAAAGGTTACTGTATTAGCCACAAGTTCCTTCTGTTTATGACACCTGAGAATTTCCCTTTCATTTCTTCTTTTACAGTCAATAATTTACTATTTAGTTTAAGGTAGTTTGTCCAATATTGTCAAGTATTTGTGGCAACAGTGGGTGGTACAATACGTATTGAATCAGAGCAACGTGTTAACAGGACAAGAATTACATATGGTTCTAAGAACAAACACTTCCTCTCTCCTTTCTGCTATAATTATAAGTTGATGATTTCCATGTTCCTTTGGAATTCACCTTACGTAAAATAAAGTCACATATTACCCTTTTCCAGAACATTGACAAAGTATAAAATAGAGTGTTTTATGAATTTCTGTAGTCTCATCTTACGTAATGCATTTTTTCTTGCTGATTTGAAAAATAAATACAAATGCCTGCTGCTGAATTTAAAGAGCTATCTCTTTTTAAACTTCAATAGACTCTTCATCTTTTAGATTTTTATGGTATTTAATTTACTTTGTGAACATAGATTTAGTACTGTTTTCTCTGATCTTGGCTGGACTAGATTGCTAATCAGTTATCATTCTGGATCCTTCATAGCTTCTTCTTCCTCTTTTAATTTTTGTGTCCTAACTCAAATTTTTTTAGTGCACTATTCTTTTGTATGTACTATTTCATTTTTAGAAAACAAGAGTAGCATAAATTACTGCTTTATTAGAAATCAGTTGAATCAGGGCATCAATAAGAAACAGTTTCTGATTTATTCAAAAGTGATTATTGAGTGTCAACTTTGTAACATTTACTGAGCTAAAAGTGAGGTACACTTTAGAGTCAAAAGTGAGGGGGTAATGATATAGTGTATTAGATGTTAGAATAATGACACTAAACAAAAAGAACAAAAAGCAGGACATTTCATTCAGACAGGTAGTAACAGGGAAGTCTTCCACCAGGGGGTGATAACTTGAACTCAGACTTGAAAGATAAATAGAAATTTTCAACTTGAGAAAGCAACATGTACAAAACATCAAGGAGAGAGTAATCATGATGGGTAAGAAAAATGCAAGCATTTAGTATAATTAAACCAGTATAATTAAACCATATGTTATATGTGAAAACTTGTCTGGTGATGAGTTTCAATGAGCTTCCAGATGTAAGCAGTTACCAGATCTTGAATGACTTTGTTTCTACTAAGGGAGTTGAATCTTCTTTAGAAAGTAATGGAAAAGAATAGATGGGTGCTAACAAAGGAAGCAACTTGACTAGATATACAGGCAACATAGAGTACTGAGGGCAAAATATCTATGATTCTCATCACTCATTAAAGAAGCTCTACTGCTCCTCAGTATTTGGGTTTTTTTGTTTTGATTTGTTTTTACTGTTTAATCTCCAGAAGTTCTCTGAGTCAATATGCATGCATAATTCCCCACGTACATTTATTTCAGTAGTATTGACTCTATCCTATGACTATATCCTAGCACTAAATGCATTGTGCTAAGTCCTAGAAATACTAAGATAAATAAGACAGGTTTCCTGTTTTCTCAAACTTTACTACTTTATTGTGGGAGGGCAGTCCCTTTCAATAGCGTGTCAAACTGCCTTCACAAAATTATGCAAAGTTGTGTGTGTGAGAGAGAAAGAAAGAGAGAGAGAGACACACACACACACACACACACACACACACACACACTAGGATCTTAGAGCAGCTGTCTTAGGAAACATTTCCTGTAGGAAATAAAATTTACACTGAGACTTGCAAGATTAATAAAATTTCTAAAGGTGCTTACTCCCCTTGGGCTAGTATTAGTTACTGCTCCAGTTAAAGAGGAATAAATGTTCCAGAAGTCTGCTTCCTTTCCTTCCTGCCCTTTACCTCCACATCCTAAATCTTTATAGTCACTAAGACTCCCTGTCCACTCGTGTCATTATGAAGGGGGAAAGCTTTAACTCAGACATTTCTCTCACATTCTGCTTTCCATTTCCTTCCCACTCTCTCTGGTCCCTCACCATCTCTCGCTTAAACTTTGGTAATTACCTCACTCCAGGACAGTCAATCTTCCATACTGCTGCTGGAGGGAGGTTTCTGAAAGATAAATTTGCTCTTATGATTCCCTTGGTAAAAAAATTAATAAAACAACAACAGAAGCATTTGGTAGTTTTCTGTTGCCTTTAGGGAGAAGCCCAAAACTCTGAGCAGATCACAGAACATTTCTCATTCGGTGATGGTGACACCTCATCAGTGTTCCTGCTGTCTTTTCCCTTGTTTTTAAATCCTTTAAGTTTGTTTTTATAATGTGCTGTTCCTGAAGCCTTCCTCTCTATTCTGAAGGTAGAATTAGACAGGACTCTGTATTTTCTCTTTGTATGAAATTACTTACACATCGTTTTCCTCTACTTGACTGTGAATAATTAAAGGTGAGGAATGTATTTTATTCATCTTTACATCCTCGGTACTTGGCACAGTTCCTAGCCTACTTTTTGTCATGCTGAAAGTATGCAATACAGTTTAAAGTGAATTAAATAAAAATAAATTAACCCAGAGTTGAGAACAAGACCTAGAACTTAATATAATAAGTCATGAAAGAAACAATCTTTTGGAAAGCAGAGATGTTAAGAATGTTTCTGTAGAATACCTCTGCACTTAAGTATTCAACGTTTGCCTTTGGGCTTTTCAAAGATACATAAGATTTTGTTTCAAGTCCATTAAATGATTTTTAGAAAAATAATTTACCAAAATATAATGAGTAGAATAAAATTTTATGTACAATAACCATATTGTTAGGATTTTACAAAGTGTCAGTTTAATTCAATTCAGAGTACTGAATGTTTGCATAGCTAACCTCTTCTTTTTTTGAATTCAGAATATATCAGTTCATGTGTTTTATTATTTTTAATATGACATCAAGGCACTCCAGGGTACATTTTATTATTCCATTTATTCATGCCTAGGGTACATTATGAGCTACAAATCTAAAGGCTAAGTGCTTTAACCACCCAAATCATGTATTAGCGGATCAATAAAACACACCCTGGAGTATCTTAATCCTATAATATGTGTCCTACTTCTTATTAAAGGGAAAAAAAGCAATTAATATCTAACAAAACTAATACTTTAAAATCACATATTCTACTCTTACCTATTATATACAGGGCATAAATAAAACACAATGGCAGTTTCTTGTTAGTATATTATTAGAGAAATGATGACTTATGCAGTCCATCTACTGAAAGAATAGCACATATTTCTGCTCTAAAAGTTTCTACAGATAGACAGCCCAAGTCTACATGAAGTATTTTATATTTGTAAATGGTAATTCCTTACGTAGTGGCAATCCAAAACAAAGGAGCTAGACAATGGAGTGTTGCATTTAATCAATTATGTCTGATAAACTGTGACTTGCCATTTATTTCAGATGATTTTGCATTCAATTACAATAGCTTGCATTAACTGCAATTTCTTATTATAGCTTTTCCTCTGCCTTGTGTTTAGTACCAAATTTTTCTTCTGTTACTAGAGTTATCACACCCAACACATCAATTTGCATGTTGTAGATTCTCAACAAACATGCAGTTTAAGTGATGGAATAGCTATATTACTAAACAAACTCATACTACATTTTGGAAGTTATTGAATTATAAATGAAATTAAATACACACATATGCGATACGAATAACTAATTATCATAATAAAATTACCATAAAAGGCAAGAGAAGGCAATGATTATTTATATAACTTCTGGTTGTCAACAGTATTTTCATATGTTAGCTCATTTAATATTCACAGTAAAACTGAACACTATGCTTTACTATACCTTTATAAATGATGAGAAGTCTGAGGCCAAGAGATATTAAGAACATTGTTCATGTTAGTAACTAATAGTACTAAGATTGAAGAGGAAGCAGATCTGGAATGTGTGTGATTACAACACCATTTTTATTTACACTGTAACATTTCTAAGCTAAATGTGTTCAACTCTTTAAACTTTGTTTAACAAAATTGACTCAGCTTTAAGGATTTAAACATCAGTCTGGGACTGATCCTATTGTGAGCATTTATCATGATTGTATAGTGCTGGAGACCATGAAAGTGTAACAGACCAGACTAAATCTATACCATTCTTATTATATATACTTCATGTTGAATTTTTGTTTTGTTTTCTTTCTTCCCCATATATAGATCAAAGAACAAATGTATAATGTTTCTGTGTATTTTCAGACTAAATATTGATTATAGGTGGAAATACCATCACAAAAGAAAATAGTATTTTTGGAAGTGATAAGAGTTCTCTATTGTGCGTGGAGTTAATGAACTATAGTAGAGCAGATTTGAATAGCTGAGAAAAATCGTAGTGAGGGAGTCAATAAATAAGCTTCTTTTATGGATAATAACTTTTGAACAATATCAAGGCTATTAAAGTTACTTATTCTGCTTCCCTTCTGCCCCACTTCCACTGACCTTCTTTTTAAAATCTTGTTATTAATTTATTCAGTGAAGTCTTCCATTGAAAACTATTTGGTTTTGTTTTTTGTTTTTTGTTTTTTGTTTTTGTGATACGCGGGCCTCTCACTGTTGTGGCCTCTCCCGTTGCGGAGCACAGGCTCCGGACGCGCAGGCTCAGAGGCCATGGCTCATGGGCCCAGCAGGCTCAGCGGCCATGGCTCACGGGCCCAGCCGCTCTGCAGCATGTGGGATCTTCCCGGACCGGGGCACGAACCCGTGTCCCCTGCATCAGCAGGCGGACTCTCAACCACTGCGCCACCAGGGAAGCCCTGAAAACTATTTGTTTATATAGCTGTAAATTTTATTCATGCATTCAACAAACTCAGTTTGAGTTTTTAGTAGGTTTCATTGTGTTAGGTTGTGATGACATAAAAATAAAAAACTCTATCACCCTACCATTGAGGAACTATGTCAAGATTATTCTGCTTTTTGTAGAAAAGGTAGAAAAGATATGGCAAAGAATACATATGAAAAAAATGAGAGCTGCATTAGGATCTAGTGCAGGTTTCAGTGGTGTAAAGTAAGAATAAATAGTGTGTTGAAGCCAGATTACAGAGCGCTTAAATTTCATGTGAAGGATTTGAATTTAACTCACAGATGAAGGAACTTGATCTCTGGAAGAGTGTGCTGAAAATGATGATGTGGTAAGGATAATTTTGTAACCACACATAATATAAAATATCTAGCACTCACGTGATTTTATTGTATATCTAATAGGTGCCAGCCACAGCACTATAAAGAGAATAGAGACTCCACAGTCACTTAAAGGGGATTATATTCTCTGATGAGTTTAAATAATAACAGCAACAACAGCAGTTGCCATTTATTATATACTTACTATTAGCAAGAAGATATTTGGTTGGCTTTATATGTATTACATTCTTTACAGATATCTTACTATTTATTCCATTTTTTATATATGAGGAAATTAACCCCAGTTAAGCAAGTTACCAAACTGAGATTAGAAATGAGGCATTTCTGGCTCTACAGCTCATTTCTCACCATGCATATGTGCTTCAAGAAGACAAGGGAGCACACATTCAGATTTTGTGGAGAAGTTTTCTGTTTCATGGTACACTAGTGAAGGCTTACTACTCATAATAGTAGAAACTATAATTATTAAGGATATTAAAAATAAAAATAGTTTAGTATTGTCGGCATGAATTAATAAAGCCTCCACTGCAGATGTGATAACATTTTTAAAATTGACTATTGTTTTAAAGCTAAAAAAATAGGTTCATAGCAAAACTGAAGTGAAGGTACAGAGATTTCCCGTATGCCTCCTGCCCTCCCCACAACATTTATAGCCTCCCCTATTATCAACATCCCTGACCAGAGCAGTATGTTTGCTACAACTGATGAATTTACACTGACACAGCTCATCACCAAGTCCACAGTTTATTAGGATTCACTCTTGGTGTTGATAGATATGTTGTAGATACATATCTATCATTATGATATCATGCAGAGTATTTTCACTGCCCCCCAAATCCTCTGTACTTCACCTATTCATTCCACACCATCCCAATTCCTGACGACCATTAATCTTTTACTGTCTCCATAATTTTGCCTTTTCTACAATGTCATATGGTTGGAATCATACAGTATATAATCCTTTCAGATTACCCTCTTTCACTTAGTAATATGCATTTAAGATTCCTCTATATCTTTTCATAGCTTGATAGCTCATTTCATTTTTAGTGCTGAGTAATCTATTGTCTGGATGTACCACAGTTTATTTATCATTCATCTACTGAAGGACATTTTGGTTGCTTCCAAGTTTTTGGCAATTGTGCATAAAGCTGCTATAAATAACCATGTACATGATTTTGTGTGAACATACATTTTCAACTCATTTGAGTAAATAGCAAGGAGTATTTACTGGGTATTTGCCAGATTGCATGGCAAGAGTATGTTTAGTTTGTAAGAAGCCACCAGACAGTCTTCCAAAGTGACTACCATTTTACATCCCCATCATCAATGAATGAACGTTCCTATTGCTCCACATCCTTGTTAGCATTTGGTGTTGTCAGTGTCCTAGATTTTGGTCATTCCAATAATTGTTTACAGTTATACCTCAGGGATATTGTAGGTTCTATTGCAGACCACCACAATAAAGCAAATATTACAATGAAGTGAGTGATATGAATTTTTTGGTTTCCCAGTACATAAAAATGTTATGTTTGTACTATAATGTAGTCTATTAAGTGTGCAATAGAATTATGTATAAGAAACAATGTACATAATTTAATTTAAAAATACTTTATTTTGGTACATGACTCTTTCTGAATTATGGTTTTCTCAGGGTATATGCCCAGTAGTGGGATTGCTGGGTCATATGGTAGTTCTATTTCTAGTTTTCTAAGGAACCTCCACACTGTTCTCCATAGTGCAGCGTATCAATTTACATTCCCACCAACAATGTAGGAGGGTTCCCTTTTCACCACACCCTCTCCAGCATTTGCTGTTTGTACATTTTTTGATGATGGCCATTCTGACCGTCCACCCATTTACTTTTAATCTATGTTTCTCTTTATATTTAAAGTGGGTTTCTTATTGACAACATATGGCTGGGTCTTATTTTTGATTCATTCTGACAATCTTGGTCTTTTAATTGGTGCATTTAGAGCATTGGCTAAAGTGATTATTGATATAGTTGGATTAATATGTACCATATTCTTTATCATTTTCTGTTTTTGCCCTTGTCTTTGTTCCTATTGTTGTCTTCCACTCTTTTTCTGCCTTTTGTGATTCTAGCTGAGCATTTTATATGATTGTATTCCTTTCTTAGCAAATTGGCTATATGTCTCTTTTTTACTTTTTTTTTTAAGTGGTTGCCTTAGAGTTTGCAATATACATTTATAGCTAATCCAAGTTCACTTTCAAATAACCATTTCTAAACTATACCATTCATGGGTAGTGTGAGTATATTATAATAACAAAATAATCCTAATTCCTCAGTCCCACCCCTTGTATAACTGCTGTCATTCTTTTCACTTATATATAAGCATTCATAAATAAACACACACAGAAGATATATACAGAAAATATTTGCATAAGCATAGATATTCAAAGACATTAGTGTTATGTGTAGTAACATTTTGAACATAGACCTTCAGAAGGATGCACTGGAACTTGTAAACAAATATCTCTAGGACATGATAACTAAGGGGACAACAACTGTACTTTTCAGTGCTAAGAATTATAATCCACTTATCTTGACAATAGTTTCCTATGTTTAGAATTCCCTACTGCCAGAATATCTCCCTAAAATAAATTCTTTTAAGTGTTGTTTTTGTCATCCAATTATGATTTCTCATGAGTAGTATAAGGAAGAGAGTGAGTGCTGTCTTATTTCAGAGAATAAACTAATATTTCTAAGCCCCCTTTTCAAGTGCCTTGCATATGGAGACACAGAAATAGGAAATACAAAAGACTAGTGTATTCCGTATGCTGCATTCACTACTACAGTTAATAATAGAGACAGAATGGGGAAATTTCATGGAGATTCTATGCAAAATTGCTGTTTTGTCATTCACTGAGCTGCAGGGAAACTCCTTTTATACCACCTCAAAAATATAAAACCATGACAGAAAAACAAGATTTGAGTAGGTGTGGTGCCTACTGGTTTTAGGTTGACTATAATTGGTCTTAATATTCCAAGTTGGTTTCTCTTTTTTCATTATAGTTATCCTGGTAAATCTGTTTCCTAAAGTTTTAGAATTTTCAGAGATGGAAGAGAAATTTGCACAAACATAAGTTAACATTTGACAGATTTCTGCTGAACTATCATTTTGGCACTCTACAGAATCAGAATATTTGTATAACTTTATATAGTTATTTCTATTTCTATTTCCAAATTTTATTTTTTTAAATTTAAGCTAAATAATACAACCGGAAATTAACAGCAACAAACTCACATAAATCTTGAAGCAAAAAGAAAATCAAGATTGACATTAACAACGAGAACATCGCATGTTAAAATTTCTGGAATATGTTCTACTGATAGAACAATAAATATACTTCTAGTAGTGTTACCTTTAAAAAAAGACAAAATGTATGATGTTTTGAAGTGAGAGATATAAATGCAGATCTATGGAAAATATGAAAAGTGAATGAACACCCTCATTTATTATAAAGTTTTCATTAAATGACTGCAAATAAATTTAAAATTAAAGGAAATTGTTCTGAGATGACTATGTAATTAATTTGAAAAGTAAAATTATATCTCCATGTTATATTATTCCCCTATCCCTAAATTTGTATATGATAATTTAAAAAATAAATCAGAATTGTGTTTCATATTAATGCAATTTTTGAGTTAGAAAAAAGACATTTCTGTACACTGCCATAGTTCCCTGTGACTAGAACAATTTGCAAAATATACTAGGATCTAAATAAATATTTGTAGAATGACTAAATGGGAGAGGCCACACTACACATAGTAAATAGAAACAAAAATGGGTCATAAGAAAAATGGGGGAAATAACCACAAATTTAGAACTATAAGATAGCTTATGAGTCTTTAAGAAACTCTTTACTAACCCAACAGGAAAAGGATAAATAGGACATGAATAGTTAATGTGATTATCTATCTGTGGCACCCACACACGTATTTCAGATGGCAAGAGATACCAACCCCATCGAATATGAAAGGATGATCTATATTGAGAGTGATTCAAAAGCTGCAAATTAGCACACGTGTCCAAGATCATTTCCACTGTCAGATTGACAATGGTATTTTACAATGTTGACAAAATTTCTGGGAAATACTCTTTTTTCATTATTTATATTTTATCTTCTGGATATAAATTAACAATTTGAACCAATGTCTTAAACTTGTATGTACCATTTGACTCATTAATTCTATTTCTAAGTGAACATCCTGAGAGGCTAATTAAGAATGCGAGCAAAGTTTTTCTACAAGAATGTTCACTGCTGCACTGTTAAAACTGCAGAAAACCTGGAAAAACTTTATAACCGCACAACGCAGAGGTTAGTTAAATTAGAGAAGTAACATTTTTTTTGGCACATTTGCCCAAATAGAGTTGCATGAATATTTACATTCAGCATGGATTAGCTATAGCATCTATCTTTAAGTGAGAAAGCAAATTACATACATCTTCCATATGATCTCATTATACCTATACATAATTGTGTGTGTGTATATATATAAAATCGTGTATATATATAGATAGATAGATAATTGTGTGTATCTATCTATCTATCTACATAGAGAGAAATTGGAGGGAGGGATATAACCTTAACGTACTGACATTGGTAGAATTCATATATTACCCTCTGCTCTTTAGCCTTTATTTTCAGATTTTTCTACAATGAATGTGCAATGTTTTTGCTAAAAGAAACAATAAACATAATTTACTGGTTTTTGATATCTATATTCTTACCAGATTTATCCTCCCATCATTTTAAGATAAACGGTAGTAAATAATATCAGCAAGTATCTTGTGACTCAAAAGCAAGATTGCTTAGAATGGCATGTGGCACCTAGTTAGCATTAAAGATTCGCTGAATGAAGGAATGAAAAAATTGTTTGCTTTAAGCATTCTAGGGGTAACCTATATAATCTATATGAAATAATGGGCTTCCATTTATTTAAAATAGGTAAAATTAATTAAAATTATACTTTCAACCACCACGATTTAAAGCTTGCTCAGTCTTACTACAATTTTCAATGATCATATCTCTGTCATTGTGTCTTTTTCCCATTCTGGCATTCTCTAATCCAGAACTTCATTTTCCCTCACTTAGCATAAGGAGTTCTTATTAAATGTACTCCTTTAACATCCCAAGGCAAATTCATAAACAAATGACTGATTCATTGCATGTAAAAATGTGTGAGGGCTCAAAGTGGGCATTTTGTAGGAGGGAATAGCGCAGTCAAGTATTATTCTAATCTTTTACTCAGTGACTTCTAAATGTGTTGGTTTCCTGGGTATTGTTGAATGGGTCAAAGACTAGAAATGAATAGACCTAGTACAATTATTTCTTACATGATTCATTTTTCTTCCTTTTTTGTGATAACACTGACTAATGTGCTATAACACTAGAATATGTTTGTCTGTTCTGTTTAATAATTCTTGATCTACATCACAATTCACATTCTTCCTGTAAAGCAGAAAATGCTAAGAAATAGAGCCACTGCAGAAGGTTTCACTGATATTGGATACATTGAAAAAAATTGAAGAAATTCACCAATTTTCTGAAATGCTGTTTTATCTAACTTCTCTTTCTCTTAGTTAAAAAGGCTTACTGTTTTAACAGTTTTTAACAGAAAGAACAGAACTGTTCTGCTTTGTGGAATTATTGCCTAAGCAATCATTCTATGTACTTTGGAATACTGTATATGAATTTCAGAGATGAAAATCGTTATGAATGCTAGAATAAGGTAACGGTTATGATGATTTTATTCAGCAGAAGATAAGTTCCATGAGGGCACAGATTTTTATCTTAATCAAGGCTGTATCTTCAGCACCTAAAATAGTAAATGGAAGAAAAATCATGATGAGACTAAATCTAAACATTATATCAATACTAAGTGCTAAGCCATGTATATGTATTACTTCATTTAATCCTCATGAGAACAAAATAAGGCCTGCCCTATCATTATTATTTTAGGATGAAGCTTAAAGGAGATTAAAATACAACTAGAGAAAATGTTTTAATGTTTTCTGTGTAGTTTCCTACACAGTATTCCACAGCATGGCACAACATGTCTTACACAGTAGGTGCTGAAGCAATGGATCTGGCAGAGAGTTACATAATTTTTAACTGGCGACTGGCATGACGATCTAAAAAATTAAAATAAGAATGAAACGAAGTTAATAATAATAATACTATATGTATTTCAGTTCATTTGGGCCTTTTTCATACTGAAATGTTTTTCTTGAGAGTAAATTCTATTCCTTCCACCTCTTAAATTATAACTTTCAAATCCATCTATACACTCCTTATCTGTCCTTTATTGTGAGCTCTATTCTTGTCATGTCACGATCATGTCACAATTAGTGCAATAGACTCCTAACTAGTTGCTTATCTCAACTCCTCCCCTCCAATTGGATCAGAGTGATTTTATAAAAAGAGAATATTAGTCTGAAGCTCTCTTCCTTAAAGTCTTGCATGGATTCCTCATCATGTAAGTTAAAACTGAATGGCTCACGCATGGCATGTATGACTTTTCACGATCAGAGCCATCACATATTGCCCGTCTCACATCTTGCTGCTCACCACTGGGCACAGTACACTCCAGCCACAGGACGTTACTTAAAATGTACCATGAGGGGCTTCCCTGGTGGCGCAGCGGTTGAGAGTCCGCCTGCCGATGCAGGGGACACGGGCTCGTGTCCCGGACTGGGAAGATCCCACAGGCCGCGGAGCGGCTGGGCCTGTGAGCCATGGCCGCTGAGCCTGCGCGTCCAGAGCCTGTGCTCCGCAACGGGAGAGGCCACAACAGTGAGAGGCCCGCGTACCACAAAAAAAAAAAAAAAAAAAAAAAATGTACCATGAACTTTGTGGGGTTGAACCTGTTCATCTGCTGCTCCTCCTGCCTGTATACCATGTCCTCTCTACTCATACCTGTCTTGCCCAGTTCCTTTCGTTCACTTGGCTAGTTCCTCCACATGGCTGAAAATTAAATCGAGATGGCATCTCCTCACAGTACCTTTTTCTATCTTCCACTATGGCCTAGGGGTGCATCCTACGTGCTCTCTCTCAGTTGTGTGCTAACAACATCATCACTCTTATCCATCAATACTTATTCAGAAGAATCAGCTATGTACAAAGTATTGTGCTAGTTCCAAGGAATGCAAGGGATACGGTGGAAAACAAAACAGATGGCTGCATGGCCTGTCCTCACAGAACGGAGTGTAGCTAGGAAGAATATTGCATTTGCCTATTTCCTTCCACTATGCAGTACACTCCTGAAGATACGGGACCTGCCTTTGTTTGTTTTTTTTTGTTTGTTTTTTTGCGGTACGCGGGCCTCTCCCTGTTGTGGCCTCTCCCGTTGCGGAGCACAGGCTCCGGACGCGCAGGCTCAGCGGCCATGGCTCATGGGCCCAGCCGCTCCACGGCATGTGGGATCTTCCCGGACTGGGGCACGAACCCGTGTCCCCTGCCTCGGCAGGCGGACGCTCAACCACTGCGCCACCAGGGAAGCGCAGGGAAGCCCACGGGACCTGCCTTTGATCCCTATGTTTCTAGTCACTGGCAAATAGAGATTGTGCTCACTGATGAATGAGCTTCCTGGTCCTGTGTGGAGAAGTCTCTGTCTCTTTATTCTCAGGACTTCACCATCACAGTGAAACATATTTTATTTTGAAAGATTACCTCAGGTGCACATAGTGAAACAGAATTGTACACGTAGCTTATTTGTCTCCTTTGCACTTACATTGTTTCTGCTTATTTCAAAGTTTGTTCCATGTGGTGACTAAGGGCAAAAAATTATAAGAAATTGCTTAAACTCAAACAACTTAATATTTTGGGCTACTGTTCTCAAAGGAAAAAATCACTACAGAATAAAGTTGATAATTATTAAAAGATCTCGGTGGATCTCAGTAAAATATTACTAAAAATTGGATTACATCATTGTATACGCAAAGTGTTGATAGGAATTGTCTCTTCTTCTACTGAATTTTTAAATACATAGTACAAATATATTCATACAATGTTCAATTTAGCTATTGTGTTTGCATAGCCAACTAATTAAACATAACGCTTTACATAGTATTCATCTCAGAAGTCTAAACTACCAAATGATTAAAATTTTAAGTGAGTTGCATGGATATAATTTGTCATATTTGTTCCTCATTTTATATAAATTGGCTTAAATAGTGGTACAATTTTATGAATATTACATATCTAATGTCAATATTTCAGGCACTATAGTGGGCTTCTCTCCCTTCTAACAGACTCCCAAAACAAAATATAAGTAGTTGTCTGAATTAATTCTTTCATGTCTTGATGAATTTCCAAATGATTATGGGTCCATAGCAATAAAAATTTTTCTGCCTACTTACTTGCTAGTCCTAATCACCCCAGAGTTAATGATTGTGCATCTTTTGAATTCAAGATTCACATAAGTTAATATTCAGGGCATCCTCCTTTTTCTTACTATTATTGCAATCCATGCATGAGTGTGTACATATATATTACTATATATATATGAGTGTACATATATATGTACACACATATGGATTGCAATATTAGTTAGAAATATATATATATATTTCCCATATGTGTAATATCTATATTATCAATTTAGAATGAAATATATAATATTTATCATATTGACTTTTTTAGTTCAAGGAATTGTGAAAATATTTATGTTTAGGTTATGTATTTATATATTATGCATTTATAATTATTTATATTTATAAATAAATCCATGAGCTACATACAGAGAGGCAACTGAGGGAGGAAGCATAGTAAAAATCTATTTAACAAATGTTCAATGACATTATTTATAAACGTTGTCATTTGGTTATTTTACATAAAATGTGCAATAAAATGGGAAAATACTAAGTTAATGGATTCAATAACAAGCCCATTATTACTGGAGCTGTAGTGTGACTTCTGCAGCCCAAAAGATTATAGCTGAGCAAGAGAAGGGGAAAGAAGTAGACCATCCATTACATTGAGCAGTTAATGATATTTATTGCATTATTTATCAGATACTGTGGATGTTATTTGTAGCTGCAAGCTTGACCTTAGCTAATCAAATTTAATGAATGTGTATATTGTAAATGCACTATAACAAAATGCCCTATTGTTTTACGAAGTAGGAACATGAACCAGCATCATGAAATTCAGTAAGAGTGTAGTTTCAAGATATTAGTGTAAAGGAACTTAGGTGCAAGACAGAATAGATGCTTATAATTCAGACACGGCTGCTGAAATTTCCTTCTCCTTCAGTAATATAAACATTCAAGACATCTGTCTTAAATGATTTTTGCAAAGCATTTTTATAAATGTAGCAGGAAGACTGTAATAATAATATATTATTAAAATGAGTTCTTATTCTATCATAAAAATGTGAAAAAATCAGAAGCTTTCACCATGTTATTTATGAGTTTGTATTTAATTAGATTTTAATACATACTTTGGAGAGAAAACATAAATGTGATAAAGAAACCAATACCTACTGCATAATTTTTAATTTTATCATCCTTCTAGGAAAGGAAATGTACTATGATTTCCAACATGAGAACAATTACTTCATTTTGCATATATTTTTTAAAGATTTGGAATGAGAAGTTAGCTCATTAGGATCCTTTCTTTTCATATGAAAAGCAGTATTGGTGGCAATGAAGCAGTATTTTAAAGCATGAATATAATTTTTTAAAGCAGTTCCTAGACATCAAATCATGAAACTAACTTTACACATGTGCTTCCTAGATTTATCAGAGAAGGAGGTAATAGAAATTAAATAAGAACTGCCTCCCAGTTAAGAGATCTTTCCATTGAAACACACTGTCTATCATTGAAACTTGATGACTAATAAACTCCTTGGCTTCATTTCTAAACATAAGATTTATTTTTTCCCTCTAGTATATGGAAAGAATGTGAAACTTATAAGGTGAGTCTCACTGGAGCTACTGAATATAAATATAAAAGTATTATGTTTCAAAACTTGTTACGTCTAATGCTGAGGGTTTTTTCTCCCTAAGTATGGTTGTCAAAATGCTATATTATTTCCAAATGAATGTTGCATGTGATTAATTGAATTATTATTTAGTAAATATTCACTTTTTCTCTTTTCTCTCTTAAGGTACAGTATACTTCCTCATAACAATGACGTTGGGTGTGGTCATGTGACTTGCTTTGGCCACATGAAAGAACACAAGAGCATAGAAGTCTTCAATGTGCTTGTGCAATTTGATTTGGCTTATGTCCTCCTGGGATCCTCTGTGAGAGAGCATTCACTCCGTTAACAGCTGAACATTATACCAGGCTCCAGACTCATGAAGCAGACTCAATGAAACAGACTTGGATACAGCTGAGATCCCGGAACCATGCTCAGCTGAACCACAGAGTGATGTAGAGTCACTGAACTGATTCCAGCAGAATCCAGCAGAGCCACAGTTGGCTCATAGATTTGTGAGTTTCACTGTAAGCCAGAATTGTTTTGTTTTGTTTTTTTAAATACAGCATTATTGTTGCATAGTTTAGAAATACACATATGACTTTCTGGAGTATTATTGTTAAGAAACTTTTACATTTTCTTAAGTACTATAGTTAAGAAACATTTATTTTTAAGTTAATTAAATTCATATGTTTAAGGTCTAATATTTTATATTTTATTGTTGGGTAGTGTGCTAGTAATTATAGCCTAATTTAGGCAAATATTTATGGGAAATAAATAACAATAGCAGAAATGCTTTATATTGTGATATATAAAATCCATTTAACATTTCTAAATAACATATTATTTTATCAATTCAGTGTATTTTATCAATTCAGTCTGCAGAGAAAAATACATTTGAGGACACACTTAAGATTGCATCAATACAGAAATAGCAAATGTTCTGGAATGCCAGTTTCAACCCAAACTTTGAATCACCTCCCAATATATACGTCCAAAACAAATTTGGGACCAATATACACAACATTTTCCTTATATGTATTTCTTAACTGATAAACAGGTAAATGAAACCAGTTCTGCACCTTAACAGTTTTAGTTATAAGTAACAAAAATTAGTTATAGAACAAGAGATTAGAACTTCATATAAGAAAATGAAGCTCAGAAAGACTGACATCAAACACAAAGATGTAGAACTTTCACGTGGTAAAACAAAGAGGTGATCCCAGTTCTTCTGATTCCATGATGGCTATACTATCCATGCACTAACCACATGGATTTTTTTTTTTTTTATAAATAAGCGTATCTATTTTCCAGGAATAATTTAGAAGTTACAGAATGTGGGGTTGTTAAATCACTTAACAATTTTTTTCTTCTTTCTCATTTTATGAGACAGGGTATTCAAAATTTGTTTTCTCTGTAAAATTTCTTATAATTGGGCAACTGTCAGCAAAGACAGCCTTGAGTTTTCAGGAGCTTTATTTAAGAGCCTTTTTGGATGACATGAAAGACAGTTGAAGAAGCTGAAATAACTACAGTCTGAAGATATTTCAATCCAAAGAAAGAAATTTCAACATATGAGAAACCACTAGTAAACTTTTACTTGCAGAGTAAAAATTTGCTGCTTATCTTATTGGTACTGAGTATGAAACTCGGGATAATAATCATACCAAGCTTTTCTTGCTGCTTTAACAGTAAGTGTCTAATCAGAATGTGAACAATAAAATATTCTTCTCTCTAATCTCTTTAGAGAGAAGAAATGTCATTGATTTCTGTATGAACGAAAGTTGTGTGTGTAGCTGATAAGGTCTAGTAGCAATATTCACTGAGCAAGTTGGTAGCTGAGTTGACTCAGTCAAAAAGTTGGCATTCATCATCAAAAAATCTAGAAACAATAAATGCTGGAGAGGCTGTGGAGAAAAGGGAACACTCTTGCACTGCTGGTGGGAATGTGAATTGGTACAGCCACTACGGAGAACAGTATGGAGGTTCCTTAAAAAACTACAAATAGAACTACCATATGACCTAGCAATCCCACGACTGGGCATATACCCTGAGAAAACCATAATTCAAAAAGAGTCATGTACCAAAATGTTCATTGCAGCTCTATTTACAATAGCCAGGACATGGAAACAACCTAAGTGTCCATCATCGGGTGAATGGATAAAGAAGATATTGCACATATATACAATGGAATATTACTCAGCCATAAAAAGAAACGAAATGGAGATTTTCGTAATGAGGTGGATGGACCTAGAGTCTGTCATACAGAGTGAAGTAAGTCAGAAAGAGAAAGACAAATACCATATGCTAACCCATATATATGGAATCTAAGAAAAAAAGAAGTGTCGTGAAAGGCCTGGGGGCAGGACAGGAATAAAGACACAGACCTACTAGAGAATGGACTTGAGGATATGGGGAGGGGGAAGGG
>RJWK010002707.1:0-19851 GCA_004363435.1 Platanista minor
AGGGAAGAGACATGCTAAGACTGTGCTTTATTCACATTATTGTGATAGAAGGGGAAGGTAGTAAAAATGAGGGAGACAGGGAGACCGGGTGGACCTCATCTCGGGGAGAGAGGATGAGGGCTGGCACTAAGGTGGTAGGGAGGGAGACAGGGGGCTGGGGCTGAGAGACATTTCTGGATCTACATGGTTTAGTGACCAGCTGAAAGGGACACACCAGTGATGACCCTACAGTGTCTGGCCTGGGAGGCTGGGGAGGTGGTGAAAACACTGAATCAGGAAATCCATGAGAAGAAGAAGAGGTTCGGGAAGGTAGACAGGGAGTTCAAGTTCAAATACGTTAAGTTTGAAGAACCTCCAAGTGGATGACCTTCACAAGCACATCCAAGTGAAGACAACCAGAGCTACAGCATTCTGGATGTCAGAGAGGAAGCAGGATCTAGAACTGTAAAGGTATGTAGATTTATACATCATTGCCGCTGTTGATCACCCCCAGATATCTCTGGCGTGGATGGAAGAGCGCCAAGCATTCCTCCTTAAAGAAAAAAAGTAAAAAGAACAGAAAGTGGAGACTATGAAGAAAAAGGGGGGAAAAAAAAAAACCCCACTCTGAGACAGAAAAATAGCACCAGGAGAGAACTCTTGGGTTTCAAGCAGCAAGGGCTCAACCATCCCAAATTCTACAGGAGGGTCAACTAGAACAAGGACTGAAAAGAGGCCAGTGGATCTGGCAACTGGGATGGGACCCATGACGTTATTATGAGTGCTTTTAATGGAGTGGTGAGGATAGAAGGGAAAATGAATGGAAAGTGAAGGCATTTGTTCATTTATTCCACAAATATTTATCAAGCACCTATTATATATCAGGCACTGTCCAGGCCTCAAGGACAGGGCAGTAAACAGAACACAGACTCCTGTACTCATGGAGCATGCACGCCAGTATTGTTCACAGACTACTACTGTTCAAAGAACAGTCCCTAAGGGTCTGGGAAGACAAGAGACTAGACAGTTTTTTGAGCAGACAGGTGAAGTCAAGGGAAGTGTTTCTTACAGGCCGGTAAGGCTTGAGCTTGTGGCTGAATCACAATAGATGGAGAGGAGAGGTTGGAGAAGACAGGAGGGAGGAGGTAAGAGAGACAGAGACAGAGAGAGACAATCACACAAAATCCCCTGCAGCTGCGGAGTGGGTGTTTAACCTTGGAAGGGTGAGGGGTCATTTTTTTCCTCCAAGACAGGAAATGCTTTGACAGTTCACATCCGATGGCCTCCATTTTCCCTGTAGAGGAAGAGACAAGCTGAGAGCAGACTGAAGGAGACGTTAGACAGCAATTTGAAGAACTGAATCAGGAAGTAGGAAAAGAGCCAAAGGACTCAAAGTCAACCTTAACTTCCAAGCAGAGTTGTATCCAGTTAAGCAATAAGAATATGCAGCGGTGTGTTCACTTAACACACACCTACGCATTCATGCTCAATAGAGGCTGCGCGGAGCCTTCCTCGGGCAGCAAAGGCGTCTTCTCCTCTGTCCCCAGCCCCCAGCTCTTGTGACTATAGCAGATATTTATGTGGGGATCAAATTCCAAGAGATCAAATACTTTCTTTTACTTCCCAAAGAAAAGCAATATTTGTTAGGGAGCGTTTATTGGCCAAGTACTCAATTTTATTTACTTTGGCAGGTCTAATCACAGGGGAAAGCAGGCAGCCTACCTCTACCCACTTTTCCTCCCCAATCCTACCCCACCCTACCCCATCTGATCCTGCAGAAATACCAATGACTGCCCCGCCGCACTCTCCAAATCCTCAGCCACTTTTTTTCATGAGTGTTGCTGTTACCAAATGACCTTCAAATCCAGCATTTGAAAAGCACAGAGAATAGTAGTAAGATGGACTTTCTCCAGGTAACTGCCTCCCATTCCTTTGGTCTCATCACCTGACTTAGAAAAGACCTCTTTGCCCTCTTCCTGAGGACGTTTGTCCCGCCTCCTCAGTGACCCTGTGCTCAGTGCAATGATTCTCAGCTCCAGACCCGCCTGACAGGACAGTGTCCTCTGCCCACTAACATGTGTACTTCTTAACACCAAGATCTTTTGGTTGAACACAGCTGTCTTAGCCCCGGGTGTATATTGACACAGATTTCCAGTACCACTGCGGGAAGGTTCTCCTTACCTATTTAGATGATTCTTCCTCAAGTGCCTTTACCAAGTGGACTGATCACCCATTAGAAGGCAGCACTGAGAAGCCTGGGCTCTTGATGACGAGGACTGCATCTCAGCCCTGGCAGCTCACCTCTGGCCTAGGACTTCTTTTACATGTAAGAAAAATAAATTTCTATCTTGGTTAGGTCACTTGAGTGTTCAGTTCTTTGCAGGCAAATTTAATCCTTTTATAAAAGGATAAGTCATTTATAAAATGACTGATGGTTTTTGTCTGACTTTAAGGTAGCTTTATTGGCTTTCTTTTTCTTTGGGACACAAATACAAATCAATGTGTGGTCCTTTTACTTTCAACTATTATCCTTACATTTCAGTATGTCTGTAAACATCATGTAGTTGGATTTTTAACCTTTTAGCTATCTAGTACATTAATATTTACTGTGACTGCTGATGTATTTGGGCTTATTTCTACTCTTATCTAGGGCCACTCTGCTTCTTCCTCCCAGTCCACTTCCTTACTGTGACTTTTGGAAGGGACTTTTGAACTGCATATTTTCTTCTTTACCGATATAAAAGCAATAAACTCTCTTTTCTTACATTAAAATGTCCACTTTTGCATTTACCACAGTTGAGAATAAATATCTGTACCCTCCTCCAAAGCAGTACCAGGAACTAGAATGTTTGAACCCCCGTAATGCTTTCTTGTCATGTGTAATAACCAGCTGGTACCTTCTTTCCACTGTGCTTTATTTAGCAACCTCCTATTCCAAATTAGCCACTAATATATCATGGTCCTATAGCCAGTGTGTGTTTGGATACGCTTACATAGTTATATATTTATTTGTTAGCCATCCTTTTTTGAATTTTATACTTTCTTCTCCCTGAACTACATAATTCAGTGAAGGTGAGTTGATGGTAAATTCAGTTTTTGTCTCAAAATATGAATAGTTTTCTCTCAGCACTTTATAAAGAGTAATCTCCACTGTCTATTGGCTTCTGATTGTACTATTAAGAAGTCTGCTGTCAATGTAATTGGATTTTTCTTCCTTTTGTAGGTAATCTGTCTTCACTTTTAGGATTGCCTTTGTCTTTATCTGTAGTTTCACTGCAGATATAGATTGGTTTTTACTTATCCTGCTTGAAATGCATTGTCTTCCTCAATCTGAGCATTCAAATGCTCTATCAATTCTGGAAAGTTCTCAATCACGATCTCTTTATATATTGCCTCTCCTATATTATATCTGTTCTCCTCTGAATACTAAGAGGATAAACTAAGAGCATAAACAAAATGTTCAAATAGCTTCCTGCCAGTTCAGATCACTTGCCACCAAATAAGTTGCCAAAAAAGCTTCCAGGCTTCACATTTCAAAGCTTATTTTGTAACACTGGATGGTAAACCCATGCATGGTTGGGTGTAATCCTGAGGAATTTGTGGGGTCTGGGTGGTGGATACCTTCCTTCAGTAAGGAACTGTTTTTCATCTCCCTGGTGTCCTGGAGTGTGACAAACCTGAGAAACTTTAAGTAAATATTCTCATCTTGGGGTTTACAGACTGTATTTGTGGTAAAATTCAAATCTTCAGTCCATGGTAGATGAGAGCTGTAGTGACAAAGTCACAGGAGATAATATTTCCCCATCTACTCTCAGCCAACAATGATGAGTTTCCTTGTCATCTCCCTTTGCAGACAGGCTGATTTTTCCCTATTCTTTCAATGAACATACAGCTTTTTACAGATCCTAGCTTTGTGCAGAGATTTCATATCTGACTCAGGATGCACCTTGAATGGGTCCATGTACTTGTTTCCATCACAGAAGGCCCATTAACACTTCATCTCCTGGTCAACAAGCTGGACGAAAGCTCCCAGTACAGCCATGGCTTCCCCCTTTGTCTTATCACTCCGATCTCCAGCTCCCTCTATGTTTAGAGATCCTGGGCATTTCCTCATTTTCTTATAATAATCAAAGCATTTAAATGTGTACTACTTATTTTTTAAGCATTTCTAGGCACAGTTGTTGAGGGAGGTTTTTCGGGACTATGAATACTTCCCCTCCCTCCTGGGAGCTTGACTGGGATAATTCTGAAGTGTGAGGTGTTCTATACCATTTCTCAAAGCTTCTCCAGGATTGAGCTTCAGTGGCTCACTGTGGAGCTGGTTTAAGAATGCACCCCCTTAGTGGCCACATTCTAGAATGCACCCCCTATTGGCCACCTCTTCCTGATGGTACTTCCCCATTCCCACCTCCACGCACCCCCCCTCCGCCCCCCACCAGCTGGCTCCCTATCACCAAAGACCTAAGGGCCCTTACCCTTATCTCAGGGTATGTCTGCTTCTTTTAGATATTGCCCACCTAATACCACATGCTTCTAGGAACTAGACATGCTTCTAGGTGCTTCTAGAGGAAGCCTCTAAAATATCCTATTAATGCCTTAGCGCCCACGATTTCTTTCAGCAGACAGTACTGTCCTGGAAAAATGCGTATGCTCTACCATTAACAAGGGGGAGAAAAAGGCCAGTATATAAAGTTGTACTGTGTAAAAATACATAGGAATATCTCAAAGAAAATATTTCAAAAGTTTAACAGTTCCCTTAAGGTGGGATTACTGGTGATTTTCCCCTACCTCTTTATACTTTCCCAAGTTTCTATGATGAACATGTATCACTTTGATAAACAGAAAGAAAAATTCCCCAATTAAAAAAAATTACAGCAATGTTTTACTAAATTGGGAGAGAAAAATGGCAAGGAAATGAGAGGCTTCTTCCTGGACCTCACACCAAAGTGAGGAATGCTTCCTCTCACTGTGCTTGTCTTGTAAATCTCTTTTTTTCCTGCACTTTTCGTTCTGACCTTGACCTGTCTTACTTAGCACTTGAACTGGTCCCAACAAGCTTATCGGGTTTTATTATATAACTATGCTTTCTTTTGTATCTCCAAACATCTTAAGTATTGTCGACTTTTTTTTTTCTTATTACTCTAGAAACTTCAGCTGGGTTAGCTCTGCTGGGAAGCCCTTCTGCACGGTGAAAAGGACATAGGCCTGACATAGCTGAACTTGACTCTGCCTTGCTCTTTCACCTGCTGTGACCTTGAACGAGTTACGTGAACACTCTTGAGTCTGTTTCTCCTTGTTAATTTGCACTCTTAGATTAGAAGTGATAGAAGCCCAGCTCAAGTTGATTTGATGCAAAGTCATAGCCTCTTGGAAGCACTCATGGAAGGTTTGACTACCTACGCTTCAGAAATACAGGACTCTTTACTACTGGATCCAAGAATGCAAACAGCAGGGTTTTCTTTGCTGCTTCTCCCTGCATGTCATTTTTATCCTCTAGGTGTTTTCCAGGTTTTATGTCTTCTGTCTTCAGTCACCAGGAAAGAATTAAAGTCCTGGAAGAGACTTATTGGTCAATTGTGAATAAGAGGGCTGCTCCTGAGCCAGGTGGGCAGCATCAGTTAAGAACCACATAGAGAATGTCCTGGCGGTACAGTGGTTAGGGCTCTGCGCTCCCACTGCAGGGGCCACAGGTTCAATCCCTCATTGGGGAACTAAGATCCTGCATGCCACGCAGTGCAGCCAACAAACAAACAAACAAACAAACCCATTCATGGTATACAATGCAGGGTTAGTTCCTAGAAGCATGTGGTCTTAGGGAGCAACCCCAAGGGTGTCTACGACAAGTCCCTTCCTTATTGCATTTTGGTAAGTGTTTTTGAGATAATGTATGGAAAGTTCATTAACCCTTCTAACTGGCATCTCTCCAATGGCTACCACTTGATAAGTACTAAGCAATGGAGAATCAGCAGCGAACCAAACAGACCAGCAGCCTTGTTTTTTGTTTTTTTTTTTTTTTGCGGTACGCGGGCCTCTCACTGCTGTGGTCTCTCCCGTTGCGGAGCATCAGGCTCCGGACGCGCAGGCTCAGCGGCCGTGGCTCACGGCACCAGCGGCATGTGTTATCTTCCCAGGCCGGGGCACGAACCCGCGTCCCCTGCCTCGGCAGGCGGACTCCCAACCACTGCGCCACTGGGGAAGACCGGCAGCAGCCTTGTTTTAATGGAGCTTATAGTTCAGAAGAAACACTTGACTCACAGTAACCACTCGATACACACTGGCCATTTTAAGGAGGCCCATTAGCCTGTGAGTGTGGGGAGTACAGTTCTTTAGAGGGAAATCCTGCACACACACGCCCACCCTCAACGGGACCTGACGTCTGCTAGCTGACTTCCAATGGAAGATGGAAGATTAGATACCCAGAACCACTGGGGTCATTGCTGCCCTGTCTCTCAGGTTCACTCAGGAAGAACTAAGAAGTCCCCGGATGCAGCTGTTGGCTAGAATTCAGTCTCTGGGACAGTCCCCAGCTGGGGCCTACACCATATGGCTGAGCTGCAAGGTTGACCCTAATGCAAACATGCCCCTGCCAGGCTCCCCCGGTACTCCCGCTGCCATCCTTTTTCTTGTGCTTCACACATTCCCAGTTGCTCCAGCCAACTTACAATGCAAAGTGAAGTCCTGTGAAGCACTGGACTTCTGTAATGTGCAAGAGACCAAGAGGGCTAAGCTTTTGGAGGTGGGCACCGTTGCAGCACTTTTAGTCAGAACATCACAGGCAAGGCATAGCTCTTCCTGACTCTGTAGATATGGGTCTTAAACGTAGAGGCCCTGACACTGGTCCCTGCTGTCCCTGCTCAGGCTGTGAGTCTCGAGTCTTGTGTGCTCTGTGTGGGTTGGGACGAGAAGGCAGAAACGACATGTCACTGTTTTCCCTTGAATTCCTCAAAGCAGCTGCTCTTCTCCCAGAGGTGGGTGGGACGTCGGGGGAAAATGGTAACACGGACCCGGATTCATGGGAGGTACAATCAGGAATCCACTTTACTCCCTGAGAGTCAGATTCCACAGGAGACAGTTGAGAGGCAGGACCAGACCCTGGGGTTTCACGACATGTACCACAGAACCTTCAGGTTTCCTTGAAAACACTTCTGGAGCCACCACCCGAGGGACAGGTGGAGACACCTGATGTACACCCGGACTCCACTCCACCCCCTCCACCACAGCAACTCTGCTTTTGAGTGCTGCTTGTCCTGTGGGTCCAGGGAAGATTTTAGTTTGAATAAAAATTGTCTTATCCTACATATACATATTATATGTATATTTCATACACACACACACACACACACACACACACGACTGCTACAATCTGTTTCATCAGTGACACTCTATGTATGATTTCTTTTCTGCATCTGATGGGTAAGTCAATCAGAAGATGGTTTGTACAGATTCAAAGTTTTAATGGCTGTTAAATCATAAAAGCTTCGAAGGGTATTTGCACTGTGCACATTGTGTTCACTTAGGGTGCTGTCAGCCGGCTATGTGCATCTTATTGCACATATGAACAATGGACGAAGATCTTGAAGACGTCTTAGCCATACCAGGACTGCATTTCGAAGAAAAAAAAAGCCATTTTACAAAATATTGAAGCCATTCATATTATACAGCCAACTGCAAGGAAATACTGAAAATTAATATCAAAAGAAATATTTTAATTTTGCAAAAAAATCTCTCAAAACAAGGATCACAGAGCTTCATGTTGCCATATATACATGTAAAAAATATATATATTTCAGGACGCTGCATTCTCAATGCCCATCAAGGTGCAGTCATCTAAATTCCTATTTCTATAATCAACCTTTGACTGTCGCTTACACTGAATACACTCTTTGTTCAAAGTGTTTTCTTTTTTACATCATCATGCTATTGCACAAAACAGGTATTTGTGCAGTACAGGAAAATATTAAGATATATTTTAAACTCGGTTAAAGTGCACAGTACATTTGATAGGAAGTAACTGCTAGCTGCCAATCCATATGACTATTTTCAGTAACCCCTCCCTCCTTGCCTAGACAGGAGGGCAGCCTTGGCATTGGCTGATGTAAGTCTGTGTTCAATTTCAATGCATAGTGTCCTCCTGGTGTCTTTTCTTTTGTGTTCGCCTTTCTGTTTGGCTTACAACTTGTGGCTGCTGCTCTAAAAACTTACAAAGGCTTTTCACAGAGGTCACGATGCAGTCAGCATTCGCAAGATTTTGAAAGACGAATTACTGGGCTGTCTGTAACTTCAGGGCGAGTGCACACGCACATAACTGCCTAAAATAATTTGTGTGTCTGTGAAGTCTTATGTGACTCTCTCAGACCAACACGGACCCCTTTCCTTGGCTGGGTTTTCTCTAGTCATTGCTTTCTCTGAACTTGCTCCCTCCTGGGCCACTCAGCCTCACAAACGCTACTTCCTTCACCTTCTCCTGAGCCCGCCACGCTCTTGTATGCAACTACACCACCAATTTACTGACTCACTTCTGCGGTTTCACACCAGAGGCTGTGAATCTTGCCGTGTTTGACGGACTACTTTGAAAGCCACCAACTAAGCTGCAATAAAATAAGCACGTCTACGTCTCAGAATAGTTTCCTCTTTTAAAACGGGCAGCTGCAGAAAGTGCTGGTCTCCTGATCCAGGTCCTATACGCCTTCAGTTAATTCTTGATCACTCTCCGCCGAAGCTGCCCTTAAAAAACTTTTTGGTTAAACGATAACCTTTTTCTCATCTCCACGTTCCTGTACCACTTCCTTATTATCTACCTTTGGCGCTAGACTTTTAATTACCCAAGTTACAGTGCAAAAATCACACTACAAGACACATGATGCCAACACTTGTTACTTCTTCGTGTTAAAACGTGAATGTTTTGTGCGTAGCAAAATAAGTATGAACCCCCCAAAATAACTGTTCACATTTTATCTTCAAGTTTAATATGTCTTTTTTTTTTCCACCACAGCTATTTACAAACAACTTTGGGGGTGCTCTCTTGATTTCTGTCAGTTCATTATATCAGGGGACAACAGGGCTGCTGGAATGTAGGAAGCTGGATGGAATGCAGAAATATAAATAAGACCAATGTTCCAGAAACCAAAGTATAAATAATGCCTCCCCAGAAAATAGTTCTTGTCACAGAAGCACCTGCTTTTTGCTTAAATTTTTTTTTGAGTCATATACACCAGAAAACATGACTATGGAGACCTAGAACTACTTGCACACCAAGGAGGATAGAAAATAACTCAATATTTATAATATTAAAATAAAGTGTTTAACCACAAAAAAGCAGTAATAAAATAGTTTCCTAATTTACAATTTGCATCCAAAGGATGAATAACAACTCGCTAATAAATAATATTTATATAAATATTTTTGTATGTCGAAAATAGTTTTTTTAAAAGGCAATGGTCTCAAGAAAGTCCTTGAAAAATGTGGTGGCAAAAAACCTGACTGCATGTTCCCCTCCCCACCCCCCCAAAATACACATCGCATTTGGTTTTAATAAAACCAATGCATCTTGCTGCGAAACGGCTGTGCTTGGTGTTTTGGTAATGGCAGTGGGTGAGCGTGGAAGGGATGAAGGAGGTTGTAGAAGGCATTGATGAGCTGCTTGGTCCTTCACAACCAGCTCCCTCACAGGGTTTTAGGCAAATACCTGTCAGGTCTTAATGTCAGAGTCAGTTATGAAAGGTGGAAAATCTTCTTTTGTGTCCTCCCGTCAATTCAACTAGAGTCGGGGAACTGACAAGCAGTGAGTGGGAGGTTGGAGGGGGCAGGTGCTGAGAGGAGAGTTTAGGATCGCTGACCGGAAAAGCGTCTGAGCCACGACCCAAAGGAGAGGAGTTGGTCTCATGTGAATAGAGCCTTTGTTACAGTTACATCTAGCAATGCTTGAACGGTGATGCCCACTTTGACCAGGCCTTTCTCTTCAAGGATGTGATGGGGCAGACACAGTTTTTCCTAAAAGGAAGAAGAACAAAGCATTGATTTTTAGATGACTGGAATCTAATTATAAAATCTCGAGATACCACTGACAGGAGTTAAGTCGAGCTCGGAAGTATGCCTATCTAATCACTTCAGACAGACTGTGCTCTCTCCCTAGCTTTCCACTCATTTTGCAAAGACCTTTTCTGTGTTTGCAAAGAAAAACAATGATTTTCCACAAGTGAGGGCTGTTCTAGAAAGACTTGCAATCATCCTGAAATGCGCAAAAGAGCTAAACATTTTTTAAAAACCTTTGACACTAAATAAGTGAGCTACATACCGTCAGTTGGAAACCACCCACCAAGAACGTATTAGCTTATATTCTTATAAAGCAAAATTTCACATAGCCTCTCACACACTTTAAAGGAACTTGAGTACTCATTTATACAGACCACATACCATTCTACTGACCATAAAGCTTGATTTAGTTCATTTTATTTCCTGTGATCTCTAGAATGGAGGCATGCTTTCTTCACAGTTTATGAACAGCCTTGTAAATAAGTAATTTTAACCACAGCGTTTAAGAGCCTCCCTTTTAAGACTCTTTTATAAAACTGTCAAAGACACAAATATCCTGCTACTTTCTCATGTTGTATTTTTGCTCTTGGGAAATGTCCAGCACATACGACTCAAGGAATATAATCAAGGCGACTCACTCCCTGTGTGTGGCACCCTGCACGCTCAACCACCAGTTTACAAAAGAGCAAAAACAAAATAATTTTACACTTTTGTCATTTGACCCTGCTCTGATACCATACAAGGGAATCTCCTTCCAGAGTGTGTCTCCTTGGCTGGGAAACAACTCCACAGCAAACACTGCCTCTCATCTACCCAAAGATGGTGTGTTTTCCACAGTCCAATAACCACTGGTCTTAAGGACAGTTGAAATTGGGAGCTGCGTCAAGCCCCAGGAGGTGGACACAGTGTTTAACATGAAGCCAATCAGGTCTCTGGTCAGCGCTGCTTCCTTGCAGTTCTCTTGCTGGAGGAATCAGATATTCCTGCTGCGTCAATGCAGGACTCTCCACTAAGTACCCACTGTGCTCTTAAAAAGATCATCCAAAGACACATCATGACATCTCCAAGAACCTGTTCCACGACCTCGAAATGTTGGTGGGCTCTACACTCGCAGTCTTCCCATCCCCCATCCCTCCCACTTCCCTAACTTACGGTAAATTCAGAGTATCTCAAACTCTGACTCCAGGCCTTGAGAAATGGCCACCTGTCAACATAAAACAGCTGATTCTTTAAAATACAATTTTAACAATTATTTCAAGTGGCTGCTGTGTATCATATAGGATTATCTTGTCATCAATGGTGTGTCGAGGGAAGGCAAGTTTATGCTGCTTGCCAACTTAGCAGCCAAATGTCAGCCTGAGAACGAATAGGAGGTTCTGTCTGAGTTGTGCACTGGGCACTAGGCCAGGATGGACGGTGCTTCCCCCTTCTGCCGCAGCCAGAGGTCAGTGTGTACCCTTTCCTGATACCTTCTGCTTGCCATGGGCTTGTGAAATCACCTGAATCTCATTTCATTGGTAAGGCTGGTCCCACGGGGGGCAGGGATATACCTTCCTCATTCTTATGGCTTCCACAGCACCCCAGTTGGATATTATAAATGGCTGCTAATTATGGTTACGTTCCTGGTACAAGGTACTACTTGGGGGAAAAAATAAGTCTTCACTTTATACCATATGTTAAAATCAATTTGAGATGAGTTGAAGAGTTAAATGTTAAAAAACGTCCACAACATTCCTCCCAATAAAATATAGATACGTATTTAATATTCTCTCTGGTAAATGGATGGGCATGAAAAAGTGATATAAAAATCACATAGGAAAAGATAAAAACAATTGATCACCTGAAAGTATACAGCGTCTGTGTGTCAAAAAAAAAAAAAAATTAAAGGATAAACAACAAACTGTAAAAAAAATTATTTGCATCAAGTTACAAAGGGTTTTATATTGACACATAAAATCTCAACAAATCGGTGAGAAAAACACTGAGATCGATAATGGAGCACTGGGCAAGGAATGTGAAGAGAAATTTTAAAGCAATAGATTTGCCCAAGGCATTCTGAACAAGATATTTTGCTTCTTGACCTCAGTGTTCCCCTATGTTTAGTCACAAACGTTCCTGAATTCTACAACTAATATTTGCACAAAGCCTAATCTCTGTGCAACATGGCTTTGAGGGGGCTATCCTGAGTCCTGCTTGAGCTGTGACATGTCTCCACTGATGAGTGGTGGTGCCAGTGGTCTGCAGAGCTGAGTTTCCATGCTCCAGGTCATGCTTGGGAAGGGCTGGGGCTCCAGAGAAACAAGGATGGGAAGATACTGAGGCCTTAGCCTCCTGCTGACAGGACGTTGGAGGTGTCACACACCGAGTCAGCTTAAGGTCATCCCCTCTCCCAGGCATTTCTCACCTTCCTGGTCTCCTCATTCCTAAACCAGGGGCAGAGTTCAAAATTCTCCCTTCCACCCTTACAGCTGGTGACAAGGAGTAAATAAAAGACATAAAAAGGTATCCCTTGCATCCTTTCTGGCTTTCTCTTTTCATTCAGACTTCCTAAGAAGCCCTGAGGTGCCCTCAGATTACATTATAGGGCTGGAGGTACCTACGAAGACTAGCATCAGATCATAGAAACCTTATGAAAACACGGCAGTTGTGGCTGTTCTATCACAGGACTGGGAGGGAGACTGATGGGAATCATGACTTCAGATGCTGGTTGACAAGACAAGCAAGGGGAGCCTGCCAGAAATACGGAGGGGCTTTGAGGATGACCAGAAGGCCATTTCCATCACACTAGTCCTATCACTGCATATCCCATGGGGGAGGGGATCCCTGAAGTGAGCTACAAGTCGTGATGGGGAAGGAACTGCTGTGGATTTATAGCCTGATGGGAAATGACAAGAGAAGGGTCACCTCACCTTGTATATAATGGATCTAAAGGAGAGAGGTGAATATTTACATTGAGTTTAAATGCATTAAAATTTCATTGTTGGAGGAGATGAGTGGCTTTCATTGAGAATGTGGCAGCAGACTGCTCTAGGACACCCATGAGCTCCTTTTGTTGTGTTTCTTTTTAAAGCACAGAACAGAATCATAAAGTAGTATCCGGCATAAAAATATTCCGATCCCCCCTCTGAAGGACTCGTCCTGTCCTTTGCATTGTCTCTCCAAAGGCAGAAACAAATATTCACTCTTATGCCCTCACCCACCCCTCTTCTGGGCCACAACAAGCAGGGTTGGAAAAGGCAGGTAAGCCATAAAGACTAAACTCCAACTTTGCAAGACTTCTGGGGGCACCTCCTACAGGCCTGGCACCAATGCTATGGATTTGCATTGTTCTTTTCTTTATGACTACTCTGCGAGGTAGATACAATATCTCTACTTTGCAGGGGAGAAAACTGAGATGTAGAGAGTTTAACTTTGCTGAAGTCACACAGCAGGTAAGTACTGCAACCAGGATTTGAACTTGTGTCTCATCTTACAGCTGGGGCCCCTTCCATGACATCATGTTGCTTCCCGTAAGGTCCTTGACCAACCAGTGAGCAGGTCCTGTCTGTGCCCGGGAGATAGGAAGAGGCCCCTGGCCCCTCGGAGTCCTCTCCAGGTCAGTCCCACCAAATTCAACGTCAGGTGGGCATCAGAGAACCCTCAGCTCGGGGAAGGACGTTAGCTCTGCCACTTGGCTCATTTGGTTTCTCTTCGCAGTGAGGGCCAGACATCTTGTTCTGGTGGCAAATGCCTCATGGGAGCAGGCAGGTCACCATCACGGCCTGGCTCTCCTTTTTCTATAGTTTCTTACGCTCCCCAGCAGTCACAGGCCTCCTGTCAGGCCACCCACTAGACAAAATGAAGTCACCCATGCAGCACTTTTCCTGTTGTTCAGTCTGCTTCTAAAATGTAAAGTCCTGGCACTAACTGATTGAACCTTAAAACAAAACTGTCTGCATCATTTTAATGTAAGAGAACTTCAGTTCCTGCTTTGCTGTGTGAGGGATCCGAGGGGCAGCTTCTTCCGATGTGAAATGCAGACCATGTCAACCTCTTCCAGACAGAGAGGATTTCTTGTCACTCTTCATTTGATTCTCTGCTTTCCAGCCACGCTACTTTCTAGTCCTTCTTTCTAGGACATTTATTCTCTACACACAACTACCCCTTCTCTCACCTCCCTAATCCATACACCCTTCACCTGGCTATTCTTACACATATTTAAGGCCTCAGTGCAAACAGCACGGTTCTAGGAAGGCTTCAAAGACCACCCACTCCCATCAGGGTTGGGCCTCCCTGTCCACGTGTTTCATATACAGAATCTTGTACCTGACTTATCACAGGACCTTATCACATTGAATTCTTCTTTATTTGTCCACCAGATCCACTACACAGGGTCCAAAAACCTGCAGGCCAATCCAGCCCATAGCCTGTTTTTGTAAATAAAGTTTTATTGAGACACATTTACGAGTGTCTGTGGCTACTTTCACACCATAGCAGCTGAGCTGGGTAGTCCTAACAGAGATGGTATGGCCCACAAAGCCTAAAATATTTACTGGCACTTTACAGAAGAAGTTTGCTGACTCCTGATTTTTGAAGACAGGGTCACGTGTCCTGGTCACCTTTTTATCCCCAAGATGGGCTCTTGTACAAAGGGTGCTCATTCAATATTTGAGGAATGAATGAATGAACACAATCATAAACAAAATCCAGTGAAAAAGGAACTGGACCCTCATAGTCTTAAGGAGAAAAGCGTACATTCTATTACATATACCTGGTAGTTTGAGAACTAATTTCAAAATCTGAAGCCTAATTTTAAAAGCCTAATCTCCTGAAAGAAAATCACAGTAAAATATTTTTCACCTCATCCCGAACCACTTTCAAGCTCCTGAAATTTTAATCTACTGTCCATGACTTTTACCCTGTAGGTGAAACACCCTTTTTCCTTATGACAGAGACCAGCATGGATTTTAGAGAGATAACCCTAGCCACTATGCCCTAAATTTAATTTCTTACTCACAGATAACTAGTATCAGGATATCAAGTGCCTTTACTTATCTACTCATTGATGAAACTCCTACTCAGCTGTCTTGCTTTTGAGTTCCGTAGGGCCCTTCCCACCAGCACTGTTTTATATGTCTCTCCCCAAGTACAATGAGCTTGCATACGAACCACAAGGATTTGGTTAACTAGAAGGAACTAACAGAACTTACTTAGTTGTCACATATTTTGGAAATCCTGACACGGAGTAGCAAGTTGCTACCAACTGGAAGAACTGGAGAAAGAGAACTTTCTATTTCAAATAGATCTTTCTATTTCAAAAAGAATGTGTAAGTAAATACTTGGTAATTTTTATCAGGCATTGTAAGTACTGAAAAAAATGCTCTTCCTTGTGAGAGGAAGATTTAGTATGCACATATAAATCACCCAACCACCTCTCAGATGACAAGTGGTTTGGCCAAGTATCCCTAGTCACGTGGCAATGGCAGGCATCATGCTAGCCTGTGAGTCGGTGTGTGAGTATGTTGGGGAAGAACCATGGGGAGCCTTAATAATGTTCTGAATAGAAATGAGCAGTAATGGGCAAGACAGTTCATTCCAAGCTTTGTCTAAAGGGCTAAATTAATTGTGCTCTGCTTGTTACCAGACCACTTAATGAAAAAAAACCACCTAACAGATCCCCAGAGGAGCAATACATTAGGGTACAGATACACTAATGACATGAGAAGTGAAAGTGCATCCAAAAAATACTCTGGATGCCAGAAATGAAATATGAACACGGCCAAAGAACTAAGTCAAGTCCGCACTGAAAATTAAATCTGATCTCCCAGGATTGCGCTACTCAGTTTTCATTGGCAGAATTTTCTTTCAGGTGGTCACCCAGTAAGTCATCTCTCTTCTTCCCCTGTGCCCCCCACCCCCTTCAAGAAGAAAAATCCAAACAGCAGTGATCCTCGAAGGGAAGCCTCAATGCGCTGCAGAGCTGGACAGAAGTGCTGAGCGCGACTCTGGATGCACACAAATTAACGTATTGATGGGCCCATAAAAACTTGGATCTGTCACCCAGAATGTGTTTATTCAGCAACTTATGGCTCAGGGTGCTCGTTAGACATCGTACAAAGGGATTTTATTGTGTTACAGACTGAAGAGTACAAGATAGCACCAAAGGCGATTCAGTACATCTGCGGGTTACTTATTACACAACTGACGTTAGATAACTTCCACATACCCTGTATTTCACCAATCAACCCAAACTCAGGAGGGAAAAGCTCAGTTAACTCAAGATATTACCATGTAAAGAATGTCTCCTGTTAGAAAATCTGATCTGATTTACCAACAAAGGATCTTTATAAATATATTCTTCTAACTATGTGGCCTTTCCACATCCTCAAGTCCCCTAGATTCATGGAAATGTTCAGAAAAATAAAATTATCTTCTTAGTAGCCATCTATAAAGACTGTTTCCATGTGCGTAAACTAGAAATTTATCTTGAGGAAGTGAAATCCATTGTTTCCCCCCCAATTTAAGAAACAATATTTGGCAACCAGATGTAAAACTGAAGCATAGGGGAGCCTGTCTTCACCTTGGAGAAGGGCCGTCTCATATTATAAAATGACATCCCAGAACCAGGAATATCTTGTCCTAGGTAAGATTCTAATGTCTTTTTTCTTTAATTGCAAACTGATCACATTGCTCCGAAAGCTGATATGGTTATTAATATATAATCCTTTAAGCTTACTTAAACATAAAAGCAGGTTGCTAATGTCACTGGAAATCAAAGGTTAAATGGAAATTTCAAGTCACTGAAGAAACTACATTCTTCTAAAATAAGAGCACTCTTATTGGCTCCTGTCATAGTAACCCCAGCCCTAGGCCCAAGAATGTTCCATGACTCATGGCTTTATTTGAAAATAAATACTGTCAAATCCATCACATTCTAGACCTGAAGTTATGATGTGATGTAGCAAAAAAAAAGCGAAATGACCCATTACATTATTTAAAAATAGAAATCCTTTTTGGAAAATGCTTTTCTAAGAGCCTCGGTCAGAGTAGACCAAACAAGGAATAAGTAAAACTACGCAGAAAGAGTGGTGTGCCGTGGATCCTCCAGCGGGGCACTCTGACTGCGCCAGACCCTTCCTCCCCAGCACCCTTCTGCACAGTTCTGTCTCAGGAGGCAGGGCAGAGGGGCTCCCTCAGGGTGGAAGTGGGGGGTCACCCTCCCTGGTGCCCTTCACAGATTCCGCTGCAGGAAGCAGGGAGGAAGCCAGCTGCATGGCCAGCAAAGCAGTCATTCTCCAGATGGTATTTTTCAACTTGGTCAACAGTGGCATTATTAAAGATTGTTATAGACCAAATTGGACCCCAAATGCTGGCTTTCTGTCTTCCCTCTACAGTTAAATTGCCCAATCCTGAATTAGGAGTCGAATTAAATACTGACCCAATGGAAAGATTTTCATATGCTAAATCCCCTCTGCTCCTGTTCTGGAACCTTCTTCGGCTCTACCCAGGGCAGCAAAGCTCACTGGGAGAGAGAAGAGGCACTGCAGAGCACTGCTGCTGGCACTATGGGGATGAGGAAGCAAGAGGTGTGGATACACTCTGTCCTCACTGTTTCTCAGCAAGTGAGAGAAACTATCTAATGGGAGCTGCTTTCTATAAAGTTTGTGCTTCTGGAAAATCTGATGTGGAAACGTTTCGCGTCAAAACTCCAGAGATTACTGAAGAGATGACAGGGATGGAAGTTTGCAAGGCAAAGGCCCAGAGGGAGGAAGGACCCTGTCTGTCATGGAGCAGGGTGACAGAGCAGAGTGCAGGGATGCACATGCGGGCATTATGCAGACAGAACATTCCAGCGGTAAGTGATATAGATCAGCACTACAAAGAGAATATGGACAAGACAGAAGCTTATAAGGTCCCTGGAGCGGAGGGCAGAAGTTGGTTGTGGGGCTTTCTCCCCGAGTGCCAGCAGAGTGTCAACAGTCTTTCGAATGTGACGAAAATCCAACTGCAGGATGTCATACGGAGAGCAGAGGTCAGCCTATTCCGAGGGCAGCCATCAGAACAGAAAGAGACAGTGCATACAATTAAAAATACACAGAACAACGGCTGAAAAGAAGCACACATTTTTAGTTACTAACAAATGGCAAGAGTAACCCCTTGTTTCAAGCAGGTAAAACCCGTTCCACCACAGATTTTTAATTAATTACAAAAAGCAGCATACCCAACACAGTCTATGCAAATAGGACAAAGAAATTCCTCACCCAGAATCTCACTATTGAGGAACAGAAGGTTCTGTAATTTACACATCCTTCTGGTATTCAAACAGTTTTAATATTTAAGTGGTATCATGAGTCAGCAATGGCATAAAAATAAGAGCTTTGCACCTGGGACATGTAGGTCTTCACTTTACTAAAGGGAAAAATACAAAACTTAAAAATGTAATCCCCACCTTTCCTCACCATTCTCTTAGTGCATTTTTTACCCTGGTCTATGAAGACTGAATATAAAGTATTTCTCTCCGAAAGGTAATACATGCGCCTAATTTGTTTTCCTTTTAGGATTATTGCTAAACTCTGGGGAATACTAGTTTTAATCATGTCCCTTCATGTGCCCAAAAACTACATTAAATTTCACATTTTTACAACTGGACATAAACCAAAAGTTTAAAAGAGCCTTCTTAGAACTGCAGTTAGAATAAAAGTACATTCCCGCATAGAGGAATTATGTAAATTTCTTCACCACTAAACAGGTATGTGTAGGGGGAGGGGCGGGGAGAACAGGCCTCCGTGTTTTGTCTACTTGACAGTCGCCGTGTAAGGAGGCAGAATTCCTACTTTATCAACTAAACGCACAAATAAGATAGTCCTATGAGTTGACCTCTGGATGCCTACTGCTATCAGGAAGCAAATGGTTTTCTGACACCCTGAATTCCTGAACCAGAAATGACCGCAGCTTCAAATTAAAAATGATTATAATTGCTATGTCAGTATGTACCAAAGTTCTGGCTTTGTTTCCAAATTATACAAGGATTGAAAAATATCTGTGATATATTTCATAAATGCAGCTTTATGTCCAAATTAGGCAAAGCATTTAAAAAATATATATATTATATATTTTATAATATACTTTGCAACAATATTGCCCTTTGTTTTAGCATCACTGCTAAGCAGATGCAAATCACAGAGCAACTGAAAGATGATTCTAAGATAGAGATTCTGTCTTGCCCGTATCTTCTGCAGTTAGCTTGATGCCCTCTGGTAAAGAGGGATAATCAATGTAAGTGTGCTGGGTGAGATTACAAAGCTCCTAATCTTAAATTTTGAAGGTAGAGAGCCTCTTAACAAAAGATTTTTTTAAAGATATTAATAAATCATGTTATATCTATTCAGACTGTGCATCTTTTCTCAGCGCATTTAGAGGAATCAAGCTACCATTGTTATTTTCTCAAGAATTAAAACAGCTACACACAGAATGGATTTCACTGTGACAGAGGTGCTGATCAGGAATTAACAGATGGGGAAACATCTAAGAGAAGTATTTTTCTATTGCAATAAGAATTTTCTATTGCAATGGTGTGCTTAATCAGTGAACTCTGAGCAAAACAGACATAAGACAGAAGGCATATGCACACTAAAATGTGACTGTCACCGAAGTGGTATTTCCATGTTAAAAGCAAATCATTTTATCTCCAGGATATATTTCAATACATTTCCCAGAACCCTATGGAAAATGTCTGGTCTGCTCCCCAGCAACTCCATGAAAGAACTAAGAATTAGATTGTCTGCAGTTTCCAGTGTATTTATTCAGAAGTACACTTCTCGCACGGGTAGGCAACACAGACCATTCTTCTCATTCTGGAAA